>PITA01002428.1:51022-161660 GCA_004023965.1 Spilogale gracilis
GCCTGGGTGGCTCAGTTGGTTAAGCCACTGCCTTCGGCTCAGGTCATGATCCTGGAGACCCGGGATCGAGTCCCACATCGGGCTGCCTGCTCGGCGGGAGGCCTGCTTCTCCCTCTCTCACTCCCCCTGCTTGTGTTCCCTCTCTGGCTGTGTTTCTCTCTGTCAAATAAATAAAATCTTTAAAAAAAAAAAAAGAAAGAGAGATAAAAGCATTCAATGTCATGTAATTAAACTTCCCAGAAGAACTAACACTAGAAATCACTGAGTTATTATCTCCAGGAGAGGAGTCATTGTGTGCTAACAGAATGGAGACTCTTTTAATTTGATACCATTCTGCACACTAACGTTTTTATTTACCAAGTAAAATCTTTCTTTTATAATAGAAATAGTTTTAGTTTTCTAAGTGAGAGAACAAATATGCACCTTCATTTATTTACACTTAAGTATTTTAAATCCTTGAGGGATACAGCATCACATGGATTCTGTGGCCAATGGCTTTAGCAGGAAGGTCACTTCGGAATATAACGTGAGTCATGTCATTGTTTTCATGAACATGGATTACTTTTCCTCAGATTACTCTGGTTTTGTTGGGTTTGCCACCAGGAGTCACTGTGTTGTTCTTTGCTTTGTACACATAAGCACACCTCTTGCCTAGACAAAATTCAGTTTCATCTCGAGCATAAACACCTTCAATTTTAAGAAGAGCCATTGTGTTCCCTCGGATTCCATTTTTGCTCATAGCCAGCAAAAATGGCCTTGGGCCACAGCCTTTCAGACACAGTTGTTCTTTTAGGAGTCCTGTTCCCAGCAGCCTTCACAGGATTGAAGAAGGCAGAAAGAGAAAGACCTCTTTTATAATAAAAATAATTTTTTTAAAAAAAGTGGATATATTAGACAAATGCATATAATATCTAAAGATAGCAATATTGATAACAGAAATTAACACTTAAAAAATCTCAAAAACTAAAGACAAGAAAGTGAATAGGAGCATAATTTTCAAAGGAAATCAAAACCAAAGTTTGGTGCTTTTCAGAAATGACAACTGTCTTACTGCATAAAAAGTTGTACTGTGTAGTTATTGATAATAATGTGGTGTGAATATCCATTCTATTAATTGGCATTTGGTTTGTTTTCAGTTTGGAGTTATTACAAGTCTTATTTATTTGCCTATGTAGCTATCATTGACAGTGCCCTTCATCCCTTTGTTAGATACATATTTCCATCTGGTATGATTTTCATTCTGCTTGAAGGACTTTCTTTAACATTTTTTTATGGGGGAGGGTCTGCTAGTCATCAGACTCCTGTTTCCAACTTTCATATGTCTGAAAGAGTATTTAACATTAATTTTTGAAATATATTTTCATAAAGTGTATAATGCTGATTATATACCTAGTTGACAATTATTAGCTTTTAGTGCTTTAAAGATGTTTCTCAACTATCCTCTTGTTTGCATTGTTTCCAGTGAGAAATCTCTTGGACTTCTTATTTAGGTTTGTCTGTTGGTAACATACCTTTTTTTTCTCTGAGCACTTTTAAGGCATTCTGTCACTGGTTTTGAACAATTTAGTAATGATACACCTTGGTATAGTTTTCTCTGTGGATACTTTTTTATTTATATAAATATTCGTGAACCTGGTTGAAGAAATTGTGCTTAGAATTTGTGTTTCTTGGATCTGTGAGCTTATAGTTTTCATCAAGTTTGGAAAATTTTTGGCTATTAGTTTTTCAAGGATGTTTCTGTACCCTCATACTTATTCTTGAGGAATCTCATTATATACCTATTTGGCTGCTTCAGAATTTCTCAACATCCCTAATACTCTATTCTTCTTTTTTTGTTTTGTTTTTGATTCTGTTTTTTGTTTCATTTGGGATAGTGTCTGTGACAATATGTTCATGTTCACTGATCGTGTCCTTTGCAATGTCCAGTCTGCTGGTCATCCCATCCAAGGTACTATTCATATCAGACAGTAGTTTTCATCTTTAGAAGTTTAATTTGTGCCTTTCAAAATGTCTTCTATGACTTAATTTTGAGCATATGGAATCAAGTTATAATAGTTGTTATTGTTCTTGTCTGCTAACTCTACATCTGTGTCGGTTACTGTTGCTATCAATTAATTCAGTTTTTTTCTTCATTATAGATCACAATTTCCTGCTTCTTTCCATGCTTGGTAATTTTTAGTTGGATGAAAGATATTGTAAAATTTACATTGTTGGATGCTGGATATTCTCATATTCCTATTTGGGTCTTTTAACCATTTCCTCTTTATCTTGACCTGACTTTCTGAACATAATAACTTAAAATATTTTCATGCATTCATTCTAACATGTGCATCTGTTATCAGTCAGGTTTCTGATTGATTGATTTTTTTTTTCCCCTCCTTATGGGTCATGTATTACTGCTTCATTGTGTGCCTTGTAATCTCTGATTGGGTGGCAAGCATTTTAAATTTTGCTTTTTTGGCTGCTAGATACTTTTGTGTTCTTATAAACAGTCTTTAGCTTTGTTCTGGGGTGTAATTTAGTTACTTGTAATCAGTTAGTCCTTTTGGGTCTTGTTTTTAAGATTTGTTAGCTGGGACCAAGATAGTATTTGATCTAGGACTCATCATTCCCCACTGCTGATGCAAAGTCCCTTTTGAGAACTCAGTGCCCTGGGAAAAGAAGGTTTTCTGGTCTGGCTAGTGGGAACAGGGGCTACTTCTTGCTCTGTGTAAGTGCTGTGTAATCCTGATCCCTTGGTTGTTCTTGCTTAGGCCTCAGGTAGTTTTTTCACGTGTTTGTGCTAATTGGTGGACTCCTGACTGCAGGTTACTTCTGGACCCCTCTGGAGTTCGTTCCTGTACAGCTCTCTCTTCCATGGACAATGTACTCTGTCTCCTTCACTCGAGTAGTCCACCAGTTTCTGCCTATTTCCCCCCATTTTTGTTTACCACTTTCTGGAAACTCCCTCAAGGAAGTAAGTAAGTTGGGGCAATCGTAATCCTCACCATATTTGTTTTCCAGCTCTGCTCTGATGTTCACTGTCTTGGCAACCATTGTTTCATAATTTTTTTCTTTTTCCTTCTGATTTTAAGTAACAGAGTAAGTCCAATCCGTCTCACTTCATCTTGGTCAGAAGTGGGCAAAATTTAAAGTGTTAATTTTGGAAAGAATGTTAGGAGAGATCTCCTTGAATAGTGAAATAGCAAAAGAAGTATGCAGTCTGGCAATGGATAAATCATTCCAGAGTGGGTTTATTTTTTTTTAACAATTTTTAAAGGATTTTATTTATTTATTTGAGACAGAGAGATAGAGATAGAGATAGAGATAGAGATAGAGATAGAGAGAGAGAGAGAGAACATGAGCTGGGGGAGAGGCAGAGGGAGAAGGAGAAGCAGACTCCCTGCTGAGCCAGGAGCCTGACATGGGGCTTGATCCCATGACGATGGGATCATGACCTGAGCGGAAGGCAGATGCTTAACCATCTGAGCCACCCAGGCGCCCCAGAGTGGGTTTATTGCTGGACATTTACTTTTGTGATGACACAGACTTCATACCATTTTCAAGCTTTAAAAAAATGGTCTATAATTATTATAGTTCTGACCGTGGAAGATTGAGTAATAGAGGGGATTATTATTTGAGCATGTTATAAAAACTCTTATCACAACTCGCTTTAAGGATCAAAATATCTGGATTGAAAAAAGAAGCCCGGTTATGCTCCAGGCATCTCACTCTAAACATCAATCTCTTTTAGAAATGTTTCTTTTATAATTCCCTTTAACACATTGCCTTTGATTTATAATATATGCTGATAACACTAGATATCCAACACATTTATTAGTTTTACATTGCTTTAGGATATTTCAGGAGCTTTTTAATATATATGAAATAGAAAATGATAATTCAAGGCACACCCTATTGCTTGTTATGTGTATATACAGTGAATCCAGTTTTGATCTTTAATAATAGATTATTTTAATTTAGTTGCAAAATTTACACTTTTTAATGGGTTCTATGCAAAATGTATGGATAAGCTTGGGATGAGTGAGGCATCAATTAAAGTGATAAATTATTCATCAATAATTGTAGAGGAATTTTAGTTTACAATTACCTTGGTTTCTTAAATACTTCTGAGTCAAAACAAAAAGTGAAACAGACCCACAACGACAGAGAACAAACTAATGGTTGCTGGAAGAGAGGGGGCTGGGGAGGAGGGCAAATTGGGTGAAAGGGAGTGGGAGACACAGGCTTTCCGTTGTGGAATGACTAAGTCGTGGGGATGAAAGGCACAGCACAGGGAATAAAGTCAGTGGTAGTTGTATGTATAATAATGTTGTGTGGTGACAGATGGAAGCTACACATGGCGGTGAGTACAGTGTAACATATAAACTTGTTAAATCACTGTGTTGTATGCCTGAAACTAATGTAACACTGGATCAACCATACTTCAATAGTAGCTAACTAACCAAGTAACTAACTACTTCTGAGTTAGTGCAGGTAAAGCGCTTAGAACAACACATTAGTCAGTTTAGCCTGGAATGTAATGAGTCCAATACAGGTTAAAAATTAAATGATTTCTTGCTCTCTGAATTTTTTTTTTGAGATGTGTGTGTCTGCAGGGTCACTGAGGTAGTTTTACTGTTTCTGTAAGTCACTGGATCTTTGCTCCGATGATACCACATTCATTTCCAGCGTTCAGCGTCTGACTTCAGAGGTGCCAGTGTTTTAATCTCCCTTACTCTCTGTTGATAGTTTTTCATTTGAATTCCTGCGTGGTGGAGCTTCCATTCAGAAGGACACTGGGCGAGGAAGAATGAGAAGAGAGGGAGCTGGGGGGTGGTGGTGGTGGAAGGGATGGGAAAAGGACCTGGAGTCAGGGCAGAGCTGGAGAACAGACGTGGAATCAGGAGGAAAACTTTTTCAGAAGAGACAGGGGAGTGGTGTAGAATCAAGATGCATACCTTTTGTGTTAACTTTGTCCAGAGATTTCTCAGGGGAAATTTCTTCCCAGGAAATACAGTTAGGCATCAGAGAACCAATAGTTTTTGAATTTAAAACTGGAATGCACCTTGAAGTCTGTTAGATAAAAGCTATTTAAGCAGGTGAGAGTAGACTTGGCTAAGATTGTAGTGAGAAAATTAGTACAAAAAGCTTGCAATTCAAGAATAGCCCCACATACTAGATGAAAGTTGCTTTGCTGTAGTTATAAATGGTAATTAAAGCATAGTATATCTTTAAGTAAACCTCTTGGTTTTTTATTGGTGGAGATCATATACGATGGGTAAGGCAGTCATTACTGACATGAATAATTTTCTGTCTCATTTTAGATATCAACATTTTTCAAAAAGAGAAATCCCCCCAGTAGCACTGTCAAAAAGTAATCCTTGAAAACTTATAACCTTTATTTGATTTTTGGACAGCTGTAGGGCTATAGATTCTTCTTTATACTGAACTTAATTATCTCTCTGTTGCAGTCATCCACTGCAGTTCGGTTCTTTAGAGTGAAACAGAATCCGCCTTATCCATTTTAGGTATTTGAAGACAGTTTTGCAATCCCAGTTCTCCTTCAGGTTTTCATCACATGACATAGCCCCTATCCCCTCACAATCCTGATTATCTTTCTAGATACAGAACCAATTGCCAAGGTCTATCTTGTGAATAGAGATAAAAAAGAAATATAAAATATGCTCGCTACCACTAAAGTACATATGAAATATTGATTCCCCCCCCAATGCCTGTCACGTATCTCTATGCCCAGCAGGTATGACAGGTTAACAGCTACAAAAGAGGAATTTCAACAAATAAAATCAACTGAAGGGCCTGGTGAGTTGGAAGTGGCAGTGAAAGTTTGGTTGGAGCATGTGTTGTCCAGACATACGTATCCCATTGGAAAAGGAAGGATGCCAATTAACTAGTTTATTCAGAAATTATTTTATTCAGGCATTCAGTCTTGCAGCATTTCTCAATATATGTTCTGGGGACCAGTCTACTGAGAAAAGTTATTTTTGTGGTTAAAGAAACTGCATACTATGTTGCTTCTTTGAGATTCTGCGTGATACACTTCACATAAAGGATTCTCATCCGGGCTGTAGCAAAAGAAAGTCCTTTAACATTGCTACATTGTTTCGACCAGCTTTTCCAAACTTAATTTTGCTATGGGAAACTTTATGTGTAACATTCATTGACTTCTTGTGGAACATATTTTAGAAAACACTGCTTCAAAACACTGAACCACAGAATTCACTGGACTTTTTTTTCCCCAAACATTTTGGTGTATGTAGTACCCTTTTCATCAAAACTGGTTCTCCTAGGTAGACTGAGTGGCATCTGAACTTGACTTGTTTCTCCTGAAAATTTATCACAAAACCCTGTCTGAGGGGAGCTGGGTGAGGCGTAAGGAATAGAAGAAAGCAGCAAAGTATACTGGATGTGATCATGAGAGAAATTCACAAAAAATCTAGGAGGTAGAAATATCATAAAACTGGAAGGAACCTTGAGAAATTTTTGCCTCTGTTCTATGGCTTCTTTTCTTAAACTAGGACACTATTCATTAAACCATCATCCATCATGAATGTATTCGGATTAAGTCAGAGTATTTACAGATCACTAACTACAAGGTGATATAAATAGAGACAAAACCATTTTGCCAAAGAGCTTATAATTTAACCACAGAGAAAAGTTATATATCCACAAAATAATCAGATAATGATATAAGGCAGTATGTAATTAGCTGTTGAGTTGAGTGGCTCAGATTATAAATACTCTGGAGTGGAGAGAAGGAACTTATCCGTGTGAATGGAGTTTGGGAAGGTTTTCTATTTTTAAGGACTCCTCAAAAGGAGAGTTTAAATTTATCTCAGTAACCATTATTGTAAGAGAATAACTGTCTAAATGTTCATTATATTTAACAGAAGTATTTATTGCTGTATTCATACAAATTTCTTTTGGGGGGCCTTCAGTAGGAAGGGAGAAAGGACATTTGCCAGTACATTAATAAGATTACTGCAAGGAGAACACTTTTATGAAAAGATCACCACAATTCTTCCTTGTGACCAGAGGGTTTTATAAAACGTTCAGATCAACAACACGTAGTGTGCAATTCAGTGATAGCTTTGGAGCGAGATGACTTCAGAGAACAGTTGGAAAAAAACCCAGAAAAGTTATGTTAAGAAATAAAGATAAAATCTGACAAAGGCAGTGTCATGCAAGCATCAGAAGGAGAAGAGTTAATAGGGGAATATGTATTTAAATAATAGGAGACAGAAAAAATTATGCACACACAGGAAGCAGGTCCATGGGATAAGTGGATGCCTGAGATTAACATATGGAGACCAGACAGCAGGGATGGGTCTGAAGAGGGGAATAGCCACCTGGGAATAAATATAGCGGCAGATAAGAAGTGGAAATACTGGGTGGGGGGTTTACTTCCTATTTTGGAAAGACGGGAGAAAGAGCACTAGCCACTTTAAGCAGTTTAAAAATGAGATGCTTCTCAAAAGGGTTATGTAATTTGTAAATGCTAGAGCAGACCTTCAAAAACACTGGCATCACTCTCCGTGTTATTTTTAAGCACCTTTTCTTTCATTAGGCACAATTAAGCTATCAAGTCCTCTGTTTTCACTGTGCAGAACACAGTTCCCACAGCCAGGAGCGCAGTGTATCAGAAACATCATGAACAATTCTGAACTTGCACCAACTATAATTGGCCAATTTGGAGACATTGTTTTGCACAGTATGATACGTCTCATACATTTTTCATATAGAGGCAATGCATTTCATGAGACACACAATAAGCATATGGAAATACATGCATTCTCAGGAGGCTGAAAGGAGCAGAACGGGGGATGGGAGAGAAGAACTGAGCTGAAGCTGCGTGATGAGATTTGTGAGCTCTGAGACTTGACAAGCTCGGAAAAGACTATTCTAGGCAGGCTTTCCAAGGCACTTACAATGCTAATTATATCCGGTGCACTCCATTTTTTCCGTGCTATAATTTCTTTACTGGTTTTAATTAAGTACTTTTAATGTCTATTAGGAAGGTGGAGGAGCAAGGAGGGTGAGAATTTGCTTACCAGACAAGTTTCGTGTTGTCCTCACTCACTTCATGCCCTACACAACAAGTGTCTTTGCTAATCTTTTATGTGATTACCTGCATTTCTGCTAATTGATGGCTTTTTATTCTCTTCTTTTGCTAATTTTACAAATTAAGGTTCTACTTAAATGTTGTCAAGTTCAATCAGTATCCTCTTTTTAGGAGTATTAGAGTAAATGGGTAATAATCTTTTGCTGATTGACATGTGGTGATATTAAAAATTACCGATGCAGCTTGAAAGAGTCTTTATAGAGAATATTGAGGAACCACTGAACTGCGGTGGAAAAAGCCTCCAGTGGAGAGTGAGCTCATATTTGCACAGACAGACTTGGATGTGGGATGGAGAAGGAGCACACACGGCTCCATTCACTCCTGCTCCTGCTGAGTCAGCACATACTGACCGCAGTGTTTGGTACAAAGCTCATTTGTAATAACTTCGGGATAACGTTTGAAAATTTAAAGCTGAACATTCGCATTCCAGCATTTAATTTGCACAGGTCAGTTGTATTTCAAAAGAAGGAATATAAAGTTCTTTTTACTCATTCACCTAATCACTCAGTGTATATTGGGTATGTAAGGCACAAGAACTGAATGTGAAATAGATGAAATGAGAACACTGCAAGAAGCTGACATTCTGACGGCAAGGGAGAAGAAGTTTAGAAATAAGAACTATCCAGAGACATCCATTTTTAATATCTCCATTAAGCCTGTATTAGTTGACTACTCTGTCAGGGTCTATAATAGGGGATAAGTATATGAAGGTGAGGACAACACAGGATTTGCTCCCAAACGGTTTGGTAACTGAGACCGGGGCACAGACTTGTAAATAAGCAATTATAGCCATGGAGCAACGGTTAGACAATTATGTGCAGGGTTTTCTCAGGGTGCTGAGAAAGAAGTACTGAATTTGCAAGGAGTCGGGCATGATGTTCTGGAATGAAACTGAGACCATCCTGGTGTAGTTTGAGTCTCTGGTTCAGTTACATCTCACTTTCCTGTTCTAGATTATGTGAACAAACAAATAGTCCCCTTTCCTTTTATTGCTTAAGCAAGTTTGAGCTCTATTTCCATCACTTACAGTTAAAATAATTCTATAAAGCTCAGAGCCAGGTACAGCCTTACATATATTGTTCCTTAAGTGTTACAAGAGCTCCTAAGGGGCCAGCATAGTAAGATACTTGTTTTGTCTTTTAGCTAGAAAGATTATTTCACTTACATTTAAGGGATCTTCTTGTGCATTTTACAATTATCTTCCATATTTTTGTTTTGTAATTTATTTCTACTATCTTATTTTGTGTTTTCTACTTAACATGTCTTTAAAAAATGTTTTTTCTGCTTTTTCCTGGATTGATAACATTTTCATTATTTCTTATCTTCCTTATACTTACTTGGAAGTAAAACAGTCTATTTTCTGTTCTTTTTGTAGTAATGTCAAGGGCTCAGTAAGAAATTAATCAGTATATCTATCCTCTTTCTGCCTGATACAGGTATGTCAATCTCTTAATGTTAATCACCTTTCCCTTCCATATCTCAAATCTTTATTTGGTATTGTCCTCTCCTGCCATTATTACTATTATTGTATATGCAACCTATACTTGTGTGGGTTTACTAAAAATTATAATTTTATTGCTTGCTCATTTATCTTTAACCTATTATTTTATTTCAGCTTACTTGCTTCATTTTGAAGTTACCAGCTATTTCAGCTGTCTAGAATACTAAAATCTCTGTCTTAGGGAAAATCTTTACTGGGACCTCAGATTTGGAGGACGGTCTGATTTATGCAGGATTTGATCATGACAGTTTTTGCCCCACCTGGACTCATTCTCCACCTCTGTACATCTTTCTCAATGACCAAGAAACTGATCTATGTGGACCAAATTGATGTCTCATTGACTTCACATTGGATAAAATCATGGGATACTGGCAGGAGAAAGATTGGAAAGAGGTGAAGAAGATGGGGTCCTTATTTTCTCCGCTCCTTTCTGATGGGTTACTGTAAGTTGACTGCTTCCTTTGACCGAAGGCCAAAGCTACCATTAGGTGGCCTTCCCCCTCCAACTTTCTACAATTTCCAGTCATTGCTTATTTCTTCAGGTTTAGGAATTGTATCATTTCTAGCAGTTAGTGGTCTATGGTACTACAGCATCTCTTGATGGTTTTTTCTAAACCCTACCTTAGTCATACTTCATATCTAGTCTCTTCCTTGAGTTCTCCTCAGTTATTGAGTTGAATGTACCATCTTTCACCCCTGGTTATAACAGTTGTTTTTCCTTTAACATTAACAAAACCCTTTTTCCAGTATCTTCCTACTGTTTTTTTTTAATGATTGGTGGGAGGTATGTTACCCGACTAACTCTTGTTCCTTTTTAAGTTATCTGTCTCTTTTCTCTGGTTGCTACTAAGATATTTTTTGCATCGTTGTTTTGTAGTCTCCTCATGAATGAGGAAGATTGTTTTTATTTAGCCCATTGGTATACTTCCTGAATGTATGCCTTTTGTTGGCTCTAAAAGTTTCCTACTGATTATCTCTTCAAATATTCCCTCTTTCTTCTTATCCTTTCCACTTGTAATTCCTATTAGATATGTGCTAAACCTTCTATTCTGTTCTTCAGATAGATCCAACTTTAACCTTCCTTTTCCATTTGCCATCTCTTCATTTCTCTGTGCTCCTTTATGCATAATTTTCTCAGGGCCAAGTTCTAGTTCACTAATTATTTCTTCAACTATGTTTTTAATACGCCCTTCCCCAGTTCACTGAGTTCTTACTTTCAATTAGTACTTTCATCTTATGAAGCTGTAACTGCTCTTTTCAAGGTGCTGTTAGTTTTGTATTGCTCTTCTTTATTCTTTTCCCGTTTGCTTTCTCTTTTAATAGTTTTAAGGAGGGAGTTTTATAGTCACTTCCAGCTTACTTTATCCTATGTTCTTGATAGTGTTAATCTCTCTGTTACATTTTCTGATTCTCTCAGCAAACCATCTCCTCTGTGTTTGAACTCATCCTTATCACCTTTTTATTTATGAGGATATCCTGTACGTGCTTTGAGTGGTGGAAGGTTGCTAGAGTAGTTCTGCCTTTGCTTCTGTTAGGTGTTCCAAGGGTTGCATTGATCCAGAAGCAATCTTCATATTAAAATATTGTCATTTTGCAGATCCAGGATTTAGGTAATACAACACTGTATTCACACTGTGTGTTAAAGGCCTGAGACTTCAGTTTCTCATGGGAGACTTTATCTCCATAAAATCTTGAGCAGATATAATCTTTCTTGACAATTTCCCAAAGCTGGTGACAGTCTTTTCTTTTCCTGAGTCCCGGTTAAAAGATTCCATTTCCAGATCCTCATTCTTGCATGGCCTCAAGGCTATATTTCCTATCACTGCTTGGATATTTGCTGTATGGCCAATAGATCCAATATACCCCTAGGGTGTATTATCATTTCAGGTTGTGAGCTTCATGTGCTGACTTTGGATCCCAATTTGTTTCTGGTCGATTTTCCTTTTTGTCTTTTGAGTTCAGCTCTGTATTAAAATATTTTGTTATATTTTATTTTTTATTCCTATATGCTTGGAAAGGGAAGGATGTTCTTTCTTCTGTCCTCTCTTTGAAGTTCCTCCCATGAAAGAGTGGAAAGATGAAAATGCCAGAGAGGCAGACCCAGGAATTTAAAGAGAAAGGAAAATTAGTCAGCAACCATGCACCACAAATCACCATTGGAACAATGAAAACTCGTGATATCAGACAAGAGATGCTGCAAGGCCAAGAGTAGGCCTTAGGGAACAAAAGGGAACCTAGTGCCTGTGTCTCCCTTCTGCCCAGTTCACAAGGCTGTTTTAGCATAAGCTCCTTGCTTATTGTAGTAGGAATGATGCTGTTTTCTTCACGTGCTTTGAAACCAGTTGTGGTATACATGAGATGACTTAGTATATCCAGTCACTGTGGATGTCCAGCCCAATTCACTCAGGAAGTGTGCTTTGGGAGAGCTTGCCAGGTCAGCTCCGATATAACAGCATTTTCGCTGTTTTTTTCTCTAGCAGAGGCACGTGAGAGGCTATATTAGTGTTCCATCATGAAGCATGAAAAACTCAAACTGCCACAAAACAAGACTGCCTAACATTAGAAATGCTAAGTTGGTAATTGGGTCATTTTAATCTTACTCATTGATGTTAGACTGCAGCTATTAGTGGAGATACTTCTGAGCACTTAGGTTAAAACACACACACACACACACACACACAGAACTACCCCCTCAGGTCATCCCTCTGCTATGCAGGAGAATTTCTGGGACCCTCCAATGCAACAGTTGTGTCCTTCCCCTTTCCATTTGGACCCCAGGCAACAGTAAGACCTCGTTCATCAACTATTCATTTGTGGAGACTTTGCCATTCCTCTACTCAGCAAAAGACAATTTCCTCTGTGTTGCAACTCTATATTTGGCGAGAGGATAGGAGGCTTGGCACGACCAGAGCTGGCTACTAAAAACAAGCACAGTAAAACCCCACAATGGTTTGCCTCTTTTTCAGTTTGGCACAGCATGTTAGGGGCTGGAATAGAGGAACATTTGTAATAAATTGCAGTTGGGAGAAGGGTGATGGTGCTTCTGTAGAAGTCCTGTGTTTCTTTTCCCTCTGTTGGTGGAATAGTCATGAGCCTTACTTTTGTTCTTCATATTTTAAATTCAGCCTGTACTGAACTTGCCACAGAAATAGATGTGCACTGACACTCCCACACTCAAGCTGCCGGTGCTGCATACACAGGTTTTTGACATTGCTTGAGCCAACCCAGAAACTAGAAAGTTGAAGCAAAATTAAAGAGCTTCACTCCATGAATAGACACAGTTCCTGGTTGGAAAACCTGGATCATATTTTATTTCCATCTCTGACACTCTTATAAATCTTGAACATCAACACTATGCTTGTCACAGAGTGATTGCCCACATTTACAAGGTCTTGCTAAAACAGGAATTGCTTTATGACACAGGCATTTTTTTCCCCCTACATGAAAGGGTACAGTGGGAATTGTCCTCATTGGACAAGTTCTGCTGTGGATGCCTGATCCCTGAAAGTCAGACTGACGGAAATGCTGGGTCAGGGCCAGCCATCTGAGTGGGAGGTCAGCATCAGGGAAGCCTAAATGGAGGCGACAGGAGTTGCTGGCAGGTGAGTCAGACCAAACATCAGAGGTCTGAACAGGTAGCCCACGTTGTCAGAGATGCTTGCCAGAGAGACGTGAGGGGGCAGAGGCAGGGCTCACCATAGGGCTGAAAACCAGGTCAGCACTTAAGCTCTTGGAAGAATGCTAGGTTGGAGTGGAAGGACGGAGAGACCCTGGAGACTAGTAATAGCAGTTAGCATGCATTGAGCAACTGAGCCAGGCACTTGGCTAGCGATGCTCGGTACACCGATCTAAGTTCATATCACAGTGCATCTCATCTGCCTATTCACTTCTATATCTCCCACTGGACTGAGTATCTTGAGCAGAGGGCCCATGTCTTGATCACTTAACAGGGAACCTGACATCCAGAAAGCATTTGGTAAATACCCATTAATTGATTGAGGGAGTCAACTTCCATCTTCCAACAACCCTACAAGCTATCACTAACCCCATGTTTCAGTCAACAAAACCAAGTGTCAGAGATTAAGAGACTTGCCCAAGGTCACGTACACAGGTAACTGCAAAACCCAGTTTTTTTTTTTTTTTAAGATTTTATTTATTTGACAGAGAGAAACACAGCCAGAGAGGGAACACAAGCAGGGAGAGCCAGAGAGGGAGAAGCAGGCTTCCTGCCAATCAGGGAGGCCGATGTCGGACTTGATCCCGGACCTCCAGGATCATGACCTGAGCCGAAAGCAGTCGCTTAACCAACTGAGCCACCCAGGCTCCCCCAAAGCCCAGTTTTTTTTTTTTTTTTTAAGATTTTATTTATTTGACAGAGAGAAACACAGCCAGAGAGGGAACACAAGTAAGGGGAGTGAGAGAGGGAGAAGCAGGCTTCCCGCCAAGCAGGGAGCCTGATGTGGGGCTCGATCCCGGGTCTCCAGGATTGTGACCTGAGCTGAAGGCAGTCGCCTAACCAACTGAGCCACCCAGGTGCCCCGAAAGCCCAGTTTTGAATGTAACTTACATTAAATCATATTGCTCAGGGGAGCAAATCAGAACTTAGGAATGAAGGGACAAGAGAGGTCCCAGATTCTGGAAATGGAATTCAATGCGGGGGATTTTTCCAAGTGGAAATCTGTGGATGATGAGAGCAGAAGCAGCACCAGGGCTGACTTGCTATAAAACCCTTGGACTACTGGTACTAAGCTAACCACACTCCCTGTACCCTACCCTCATGTCCTGCCCATTCTTGCTCATATGATAGGGGGAAGGTCATCAGACAAATTCTAGGACACCTAGTTAAATTTGAATTTCAGGTAAATAAGAAATTATTTTTTAGTTTAAGTATGTCCCAGATATTACATGGGCATACATTATATTTTTTAAAAATATTCATTATTTATCTGAAATTCGAATATAACTGGCATCCTGTTATTTATTTATTTTTCATTGAGTTGCTTTCTTAGTGGGGCTCTGGGTCTCAGCAGGCAGTCTAGAACATCTTGTTCTGTGGGGCTCACCCAGCCTGTTTGGTATGCAATTCTTAGACTATTAACAACAAATAAACTACAGTCGCAGTAATGTTCGGGTGATTCTACAATTTGTTACCTAAACTGGGATTCTTGGATGCATAAAAGGAGATGCTATTGACAATGCCCCTAGGACAACTGATATAAACCTGAACATACTAACACCCTAGTTCTTGTAAATAATCAGCATCCTCTGGAAGCTCCTGGACCGCAATCTCCAGCTGCCACTCTTTGGTCACAGTGACTATTTCACAGTCAGTTGTGATGTGCCACCACACCGCTTTCTCTCCAGTAGTTTATCAGGACAGATTCTATGAGACTGTTTTCACAAAGCTGATTTACTTAATACTTTGCTGAGAATATTTCTGTGTTTGTGTCTTGACTGGGATCTCTTAGAAATGATGGTCCCTGGGGAGCCTGGGTGGCTCAGTCAGTTAAGCATCTAACTCTTGATTTCAGTTCAGGTTTTGACATTGGGGCCCCGGCCCAGGCTCTGTGCTCAGGGTTGTGACATTGAGCCCCACCTTGGGCTCTGTGCTCAGCATGGAGTCTGCTTGAGATTTTTCTCTCTCCCTCCCCTTCTGCCCTTCCCCCTCAGAGTGTGCACGCACACTCTTTCTTTCTAAATAGATAAATAAAATCTTAAAGAGGAAGAAATAAAGAAAGAAAAAGAAAGAAAGAGAAAGAAAAAAAAGGAAAAACAAGGAAGGAAGGAAAGAAAGAGAAAGAAATAAAATAAAATGAATGAATGAATGTATGAATGAATAAATGAATGAATGAATGAATGTATGAATGAATAAATGAATGATGTAAACTATTGCCGTTTACATAGCATTTGGCACATTACCCAATGTTTAGAAAGTGTACTTGTATCAAGAGCAGTAGGCTGTTCCATTGCAGTAATAAACTTCACTCAAACTTTGTGGCTTGTAAGAAAAACAATTATTTTCTTGTTCACACCATGTGTGAACTGTTGGGCAGCTTGTGTTCTGTTCCACATCTTATTTAACCTGGAACCCAGACTGATGAGCGGTTTTTATCTGGAAGGTTGCAGGTCTCCTGGCAGAGGGAAAGGAGATATGTGGTGTCACAGACTTCTCAGAGGAGTTACTTCCTCTTGCATTTCATTTCCAAAGCAAACCACACAGCCAAGTCTGCTCCAGTGGGAGAGGAAGGTCTAATTCTCTCCCAGGGAAGAATAGTGCGTGTTTGGAACAATTGTACAAAATCTACCATAGTACCCAGTAAATGTGAATGGAACTAAACTTAGCATTGTTATTGAAGTCCATATACCCCAGACTTTCCTGACACAAAGGTAGAGTGAAGTGGGATGAGACGGGGATGGGGAGGGGAAAGAGCGCATTCTTTTGTATGATGTTTGAAAAGCCCGGTGTGTATGCTCACCTTCTGTCTTCCATTTAGGCACATTTGCACCTGGAAGGGATGAGAAAAAGTCTTTCCCCTCTGCATCTATAACGATTATCCTTTTCCTTCCACAAGGTCATGACTGGGAAGAGAATCTAACTATCCTAGCAGGAAAAATGACTAACAGCCCTCTGATTGTCAACCATTCTAACTTAAGGGCTGTAATATGAATTGCTCTAATTAATGGACACCTACTAAGTGTCAGGTGCCAGGCCCTCAATAATATAAAGGTTCTTGCCATCAGGCAGCCTGCACTTTAGTAGAGGAGGAAGACATGTGCAGCTAATTCTAGATGAGGTAGAATATGTCAAGTTTGCCCTGCTTGGATTTCCTATATTATAGCCCACTTGACTTTGTCTGATTTCATGTTTGGCCAAATTCACTTTAACCAGATATGCCTGAGTTGGAGCCCCTTTGTTACTACAGTAAATTCTGCCTTTCTCAACTCAGGCAGAGGAGACTTAGTGCCTACAAGACTCAGTCTGACCCCTTTGTTCCCTCTAGTATGCTGTATGTTTTGAATGAAATTATAAAGATATCTGATTGAATTATATATCTGATATTTGGGGGCATCGTAGCCCTTGTGATCCAATCTCTTCAAATACAATTATACAAATACAATGATATTTAGCTTAGTGATCTTTCTTTGGAATTGGGGAGGAAATCTTGTCACAGTTTAAGGAAGACCATTTCTATCCAGAGGAGCAAATCAGACAGGATAGGCATGAGTAGGGAGTCCTTAGGATCCACTGAAGGCAGACCACAGACATTCTAAGCCATGACAGTTCCTTCTCCAAGGCCATCATGAAGACATAACACAGTCACAGGAAGTTTCTTGGGTCCTGGGTGAGCCACTTTTGCCACCCACGTTTCACTAAGTGGTTTTGGGAAATTTAAGAATTGTCTAAGGTATTGAGGCACATTAAAATGATTAAGGTTCAGCTATACTTCTAGGCATACTTCCCTGTGGATTCCAGAGCTCTGATCTTTTAATTTTCTGATTCCATGTTGACATCTCAGACTTCTATTGTACATGAACAACTGAAGTTCAGGGAGATTCAAGAATCTGCCTAAGGTCCCATATTTGACTGACTGAAACATTTTACAACACTAAAAGCCTGACACTACATAGTGTAGGGACTGGAACCTGTTAGGACAGTTGATGGTGAGAAGGATGGGGCACGTTTTCCTGAGTTCTATGAAGACAGCTCTTTTTAGATTTTTCAGTTTATACGTGTCGTGTTAAATAAAGTAACTCTGGGGAGTGTGGACTGCCTGTTTCACAATAGTACTAGTTCTTTAAAAGTCATATTTCTGACTCATGGTGAGTTATTCACACAAAACAAAACTTGAATCTGGCAAATGGAATAATAGGAACAAACACAGTGACATCACAGATCTCTTCTATAAAAGGTTGGAGAGACCCAGAAAGGAAGCTTTCTCCAAGAATTAAGGCAAAGTTCAATGCTGAGCATCACCCAGTTACAATGATAGTGAAAGAAGAATCAGATCTGGTGAATCCGATAAAACTGAGATATTGCCTTTAATAGGCAACAAAGTGCTTTTGATGTGAAATTGAACTACTTAACAGTTAAAATGAAACTTGATTATAAACTCCACTTTGCTGGTTCCATGAAGATCTTTACACTGCTTGGGTTCTTTTTGGACCCTCCTACTCCTCTAGGAGTCAAAATACTGCCCATTTTCCAACACAGACTTTTACTCATGAAATTCTTGATCCTTCTAGTTGTAAATAACTTCTCTGTCCTTGGCACTGTAATGGGAATTTGAATAAGCATTCTTCATAGCCCTCATCGTCTTCTAGCCAGGCAAGTCTAATAATTACCTTCACATTTAATTTCCGTTGCTGTGTAATAAGCCACCTGAAGACAGGGATTGTGTCTTTTCTCTTTTGTATTCTCTCAAGGTCTAGCATTGTGCCAAGTACATATTCTACATTCCCCAAATGTTTGTACAATTAAATGAAACTGAATTACATTAGAATTGATAGGGCCATGGCTAAGACCAAGCCTGGAAAACATTGTCTATTGACATAAAAGAAACCAAAGAAATGTTGGGAATTTTAAACATCAGAGTTAAGATAGGGAAATATGTAGTTTTTAAACTTGGAAATATTTTTCTTTTTTGTTTGTTGTGCATTTTGTATGATATAAAAATGAGTTAAGTGTATTACATTTTGTGCTTATAAGAAACTATATTTCCTTATTAAAATAGTAGAAAGGCAAAAAATATCCTTTTCTATGCCTCTATCATCCTGAATAATACACAGGGCACAATAATGACTTACGTTAGAAAGTTGGCTTTTTAAGAGATCGTTATAGGAAGTTTTTTTTTTTTAAATTTCAAATTCCATGTACGGTCTTGATAACATAGTTATCCCTCACCCCTTTTTAACTCTCCTCCTTTAGTAGTTGAATAGGGGGCCAGACCATGTAGATACTGGTGCATTTTATGAGTGGATATGACTGGGGCCAGCTCATCTTGGGTTGAAGAAAAGATAAAAGGAACAGAGACCAGCCTGTGACATACTGTCAGCCTTTGGGCCCTGGGTCCCTGCCTGGGGGTGTAGTTCCTACCTCTCCACAGCAGGTTCCTTGAGTAGATGCACTACTCTAAGTTTAGGGAGACATTTTGTGTACAGTGTGTATACTTTGCTTGTTTAAATAGAGAGATTTTATAGAATTTATAATCTATAGATACTCTAGGTAGTATATGTGTGTGTTATAAAAGACCAATAAACAGGGGGAGTGGATAAAATAGTATTTGTTGAGTACCTCCCATGTAGTAGGTAATGTGCCTTTAAATAATATAAGAAAAATAATGAGAATAAAGATGGTAAATTATTTTTAATAAATGCTTACTCTGTCTATATACTGAACCACTTAATCCTTTCAGTGGATCTTAGATTGTATTCTGTCCATTTTGTAGATGAGTAAAGTAGCTCAGTGATTTTAAGTAACCTGTTCAAGGTCACGGAGCCAGATCACGCCAGTGCCAGAATTTGATCTGATCTAGCCGGGGGTGGTTTGATTGTGAGGTTAGACTTCATCTCAGTCTAGGTCAAGGAACAAAAGTTTTTTTTTTTTTATTTAAATAAAATTTTTATTTTAGAATACTTTAGACAGAAAAATTGTGAAGTTGTAGAGTTCCCTTATATTCAATACTCAGTGTCCCTTATTGTTAACATACTAAGTGTAGTTAGTTTGTTACAATTAATAAATCAGTGGTGACATAATTGTTATTAACTAAACTCCATAGTTCATTCAGATTTTCTTAGTTTTTACCTAATACTCTTTTTTCTGTTTGAGGATCCTATCCAGCATACCACATTACATTTGCTCATCATGTCTCTTTGGATTCATCTTAGTTTTGATGGTTTTACAAACTTTCCTTGTTTTTCATGACCCTGGCAGTTTTAAGGAGTCCTGGTCATATATTTTGCAGAATATCCCTCCACTGAGGTTTTTCCGGTGTTTTACTTACACTTTGGGGTTGTATGTTTTGGGAGAAAGACCACAAACATAAAGTATCACTGTCATCACATCATATCGAAGTTACATGCTGTCAATATGACTTCCTATTGATGGTGACCTTGATCGCCTGGCTGAGGTCATTTTGTCAAGTTTCTCCACTTTAAAGATACTCAAAAAAAGTTTTTTTGTTGCTGAAATAATGCAGAGACATCTCACAGAAATGAGTTATAGGTTGTTCCAAATGAACTGAAAATCATCAGGAAGCCACTGTCACTAATTTTTTCTCTTTGGGACTGTATGGTCTCTCATTTCCTTTACTTTGGGAGTTTTCTTCATTATCTCTCTCTCTCCTTCTTTCTCTCTCTCTCTCTCTTTTTTTTTTTTTACTAACTGGTGATAGATTCCTGGCTCTAGGTAACTCCATTTCCTGAATTTTCTATTCTCTTCTCTTTCTGCTTTTTGACAGAGTTCCCAGTAACCTGCTCTACATCTCTCCCACCTTTTCCTAGTCTTGGACCTGCTTAGTGTGGGTGTCACTTTCTTCTCATCTCTTCTCCCCATTGCAGGTGCCTCTTGATCCCAGCTAGAGTTGGTCACTGCCCCAAGGCACTTGTCTACGAATTATTTGGGGCCTTAAAACAACCCTGTGAAGTAGGTTGTTTTAATATCTCCATTTTTTTAGGTGATGAAATTGGGGTCCATTGGAGGTGAAGAAACTTTCCTGAGTTTCTAAGTGTTTCTAAGTGTTAGACCTTTACAGTCTTTGATGTCTATGTCAAAAGTCTAAAGGCACACCATCATGCTTGTTGCTATTCTGTATTGTCACACAAACTCCCAACCATCTTCCAAGGTTAAGTGGCTTGCCTGAAATTAGCCAGCTAGTAAGTGGTAGAGCTGGGCCTAGACCATGATTTTTCACAGCCTGAAGTCCCCTTAACTGGCTTGCCTTCCAAAATAGTGCAACATATAAATTAACCTGATGGATGTCATTTTTCTAGACCTTTTCTGGGGAGGTAAGAATAAAAATGTGAAAGCTTTTATTGTCATCATGTTGCTTGTGAAGTCCTTGTTTCTATAGATTGTCTCTGTATATTTCTGTTCTTTATCACTCTTGGGGGCTTTCTCCTTTTATAGAAACCCCCTTAATATTTCTTGTAGAGATGGCGTGGTGGTCATATATTCTTTCAGTCTCTGCAAATCCTGGAAGCTCTTTATCTCTCCATCCATTTTGAATGACAGCCTTGCCAGATAAAGACTTCTTGGCTGCATATTCTTCTCATTTAGTACCCTGAATATGTCTTGCCATCCCTTTCTGGCTTGCCAGGTCTCTGTGGACAGGTCTGATGTTATTCTGATGTTCTTCCCTCTGTATGTAAGGAATCGCTTCCCCATAACTACCCTTAAAATGGTTTCCTTGGTTCTAAGATTTGTGAGTTTTAACTTTTACATGCCTGGGCATTGGTTTGGCCTCATTGGGAGATCTGCCTTAGGAGGAGTCCTCTCTGCTTCTAGGACATGAATGTTTGTTTCATTTGCCAGATTAAGGAAGTTCTCGGCTACCATTTGCTCAAATATATCTTCTAGTCCTCTCTATATTTCTACCCCCTCAGGGATCCTAATAATTCTGACATTGGAACATTTCATGGCATTATTTATTTCTATAATTCTGTTTTCATGGATTTTAAGCTGTTTGTTCCAGGCCTCCTCCTGGTCCTTCTTTTCAATCAGTTTGTCTTCAAGATCACGAATTCCTTCTTCTGCCTCATTTACGCTAATTGTTAGAGTATCTAGATTAGAGAATCAATTCTCTTTATAATAGCACCCAAAACCATAAGATATCTTGTAATAAATCTAACCAAATAGGTAAAAGATCTATACTCTAGGAACTACAAAACACTCATGAAAAAAATTGAAGAAGACAGAAAAAGATGGAAAAACATTCCATGCTCATGGATCAGAAGATTTAAACAATTTTAAAAAAATGTCTATGCTTCCCAGAGCAATCTATACTTTCAATGCCTTCCTGATCAAAATACCAATGGTATTTTTCAAAGTGCTGGAACAATCTTAAAATTTGGATACAACCAGAAAAGACCCCAAATTGGCAAGGAAATGTTGAAAAAGGAAAACAAAGATGGGGGCATCACATTGCCTGATTTAAAGCTATATTACAGAGTTGTGATCACCACGACAGCATAGGACTGGCACAAAAGCAGACACATAGATCAGTGGAATAGGATAGAGAGCCCAGACATGGACCCTCAGCTCTATGGTCAAATGGCAGAAGACATGAACAGACACTTCTCTATAGAAGGTGTACAAATGGCTAACAGACACATGAAAAAATGTTCATCATCATTAACCATCAGGGAAATTCAAATCAAAACCACATTGAGATACTACCTTACACCAGTTAGAATGGCAAAAATTGACAAGGCAAGAAATAAGAAATGTTGGAGAAGTTATGGAAAAAGGGGAACCCTCTTACACTGTTGGTGGGAATGCAAGTTGGTGCAACCACTTTGGAAAACAGGGTAGAGGTTCCTCAAAAAAATAAAAATAGAGCTATCCTATGACCCAGCAATTGCACTACTGGGTATTTACCCCAAAGATACAGATGTAGTGAAAAGAAGAGCCATATGCACCCCAATATTCATAGCAGCAATGTCTGTAATAGCCAAACTGTGAAAGGAGCCAAGATAGCCTTCAACAGACAAATGAATAAAGAATATGTGGTCTATATACATAATGGAATATTACTCAGCCATCAGAAAGGAGGAATACCCAACTTTTGCATCAACATGGATGGGACTGGAGGAGATTATGCTGAGTGAAATAAGCCAAGCAGAGAAAGTCAATTATCATATGGTTTCACTTATTTGTGGAACTTAAGGAATAGTCTGGAGGACATTAGGAGAAGGAAGGGAAAAATGAAGGGCGGGAGAAATCAGAGTAGGAGATGAACCATGAGAGACTGTGGACTCTGGGAAACAAACTGAAGATTTTAAAAGGGAAGGGCATAGGGGAATGGGAGCACCTGATGATGGGTATTAAGGAGGACAGGGATTGCATGGAGAACTGGGTGTTATACTCAAACAATGAATCATGGAATACTATGTGATGTACTGTATGGTGACTAACATAGCAATATAAATAAACAAATAAATAAGTAAGTAAATAAATAAATAAAAGCTCTAATATCTAACTATCTCTCTGAATAAACCAGTCTCCTTGGTGTTCATGTTGAGCAGGTACTCAGTATAGATAAAGGAGCTGTAGATCTGGGCCTTGCAATTCAAATTTATACTAGGAAGATTGCAAGACTAGTGGATGGGAAGAACAGAAATAGCAATACACAGTAAAGAACACTGAGCCTTCTATAGGTGGCAAATGTATTGTTTTGTGAATCTTAATGTGTATGTATATTTTGGCCTAAAGGGCTGGGAAGCATGCAAGCTGAGGGTGTTTCCTGATACCCTTGATATTCTGGAATATTGAGTGATTGCCATGGACTTGAACTTATAGGAACAGCCCCACTTTATTTTGATTTCTCCTAGTATGGCAGCATATATAGTAAAGATAAAATAGTAGTGAAGGAGAAAGATAATGGCAGGTTTGACTAGGAGATACCAAAGAAAATAGTGCCCCCCAAAATTAATGGTTTCAAGATACCAAATGTGGAGGTGAAGAAGTGGAAGTTGTTAAGGATGATGGATTGGGGGATGTGTCATTTATGGAGATAGAGACACTGTGAGAAGACCATATTTGGTTGGGTTGGGGTAGGGCAATTATGGCTATGGATTCTTTAGATGTCCAAATGGAGGTATTAAGGGTAAACTATTTGATAGATGATTTGAACTCAGGAAGAGTTCAAACTAGAGCTAGAGCTATGCATTTGTGTGTCATCCGTGTATAGTTAAGTAACACTATAGGTATTGTCCAAAGCTCCTGGAGAGATAAAAAAGTGATAAGATAAGAGGGTCTAGAGACTAAATAATGATTAATTTGTAAAGGGATAAATAAGTGATATGCTAATAAATTGGAGACAAGCTAGAAAAAATCCAGGCAAGTAAGTATGAGAACTGGAAATAACCCAGGTTTAGGAAAGTTTATCTCTAATTTAGTTCAAATTAGAGATAAATTCTAGATTAACAGACCATGAAGTCATTAGTTAATTCATCAGTTAATCAAACAATTAGTGAAAAATTTTTCTCTCTTAAATAATAGTTAAAAAACTGGTACTAAAAAGATCATTAGCTCAGCTATATAATAATAAGCTCAGCTCTTTTTTTTTTTTTTAAGGATTTTATTTATTTCGTTGACAGAGAGAAACACAGCTAGAGATGGAATGCAAGCAGGGGGAGTGAGAGAGGGAGAAGGAGGCTTCCTGCTGAGCACAGAATCCCTATGCAGGGCTTGATCCCAGGACCTGGGATCATGTACTGAGCTGAAGACAGCTGCTTACTGACTGAGCCACTCAGGTGCCCCTCAGCTCAGCTCTCTGACATAGATCATAGACATAGATCCTGAGCTGAGTCAGGGGCTCATTGTAGTTATCTGTGTTAGCCATTCTCCTCTTGATTTCTTCTACCATTTTATTTCTGTCATTTCTCTGTTTCTCAGAACTTTCATCAAACACTAGGCAACAATAGGGAAGGGAAGCTATAACAAAAGTATTCATTTTTCTGGGTGCTTTCTAGTGCTGATAGATACTTGATGGTGTAGAATAAAATCTTGGGAACCTCAGGGGTTTTAAAAATTCCCCATTTTTTATTTTTGTCACTGAACGTCAGAAGGTTGGTGCTACTTAAACATGACAGCAATGTATCTAGCTCCATATATTTTTCTGATCAAAGTTATGTAGCATTTCAAAGTAATTCAAGCAATATAATGCATCAAGAAAAAATAAATTAGCTAATATTAATGAGGCTATATGCACTTGCCAACTGTTTAACTTTTCAGTATCTTTTATGTTCAAAACCACCTAAATATTTAGAAGGCAACAAGAATGTAAACTTAAATAGAGGGTAGTATAAAACAGTGCTTGTTACCTCAGAGGAGGAAAAGCCTTGATATATCATAAGCCCAATGTTGTTACATTGGGATGGGATAATGTAAAAACTTGGATTAACTTGAAAATGTTGTTAGAGAGAAAACAATTCATTTTGTGAGAGATCCTTATCATTGAGAAACTGCTTATATTCTTAATGTATCCTATCACTGACTAGACATGGCATAAGCTGATGCCATTCAGACTATGATACCTTTTGGGATGAAGTGACACTATGTAATACAAAGGCAATCTCTCTGCTGGCAACCACATCGTTTAAATCAAATATGTTGTCTTTCTGTCCTTTTTTTTTTAAGGTTTTATTTATTTATTTATTTATTTGACAGAGAGAGAGAGAGAGCTCACAAGTAGGCAGAGAGGCAGGCAGAGAGAGTGGAGGAAGCAGGCTCCCTGCTGAGCAGAGAGTCCGAATCGGGCCTCGATCCCAGGATCCTGAGATCATGACCTGAGCCGAAGGCAGAGGCTTTAACCCACTGAGCCACCCAGGTGCCCTGTTTTTCTGTCTTATACCAGAAACAAATATTAGGAGCCATGGGGGAGAGCGAAAAGCCTCCCTTCTGGGATTCAAGATTTATTCAAATGCTGTGTGCCCCCCAAATATCTCCAGGCTGAGCTTCTCCCCTCCACCAGCCATTGTACTAAACATTTTCTATTATTTTCACGCTTTCAAATAAGAGCACTAGTATGTAAATACTATCTTGGAGTGATAACATCTAATTTTTTTTTTTTTAAAGATAAGACACCTGGTTACCTCCTAGGAATGGGACATTTGGACATTTGGATCAATTAAACATGCAGTACCATGTTAACCATCCTGGATAATAGAAAAGTAGTATTTTGTTCCCTGTCTTCCAGCAACTTGTATTCTTATTTTAAGCTATACCAAATAGAAAAAGAAGTAGATGTTCATCTTTACATTGTGAGGACAAAGGAAGAAAGGAAAACCTAGTAAAATGTGTTCTAAACAAAAGGAAAAAGGACCCAAAGATATTCTAAATTTGAGCTTGATATTTTAGTGGTCTTTTTTTTTTTTTTTTAAGATTTTATTTATTTGACAGAGAGAAACACAGCCAGAGAGGGAACACAAGCATGGGAAGTGAGAGATGGAGAAGCAGGCCTCCCACCGAGCAGGGAACCCCATGTGGGGCTTGATCCCCAGACTCTGGGATCATGACCTGAGCTGAAGGCAGTCACTTAACCAACTGAGCCACCCAGGCGCCGGCGCCCCTTTAGTGGCCTTTTAAGAAAAAAAAAAGTAGCTAGGAACAGGAACTTTAAAGTTCCATCCTAATGGCCTATGAATATGTCATTCTTTGTGTTTAGCAATAATATTACTCTTTGTTCCCTGGAGCACTCATTTATTTTTCATATTTTACTTATTTACATCCATGATTTGTCTACCTTAAAAATTCATTCCCAGGAGAGATATACTGTGGAATTTTGCTTTTCTTGCTGCTTGTCACATCTCATTAATCTGTCCCATCGACAGTCTCATTCAACCTGGACCATAACTGAAGTGCTAGAATTCTATACGTGAACTTACACTCACATACAGGCCTGCCTGTGCATGAACAGAAGGGGGCTGCTTGTCAAAGAATACTGTCCCCCTACATTCTCAGGACTGGGGGCTTTATTTCTGCCAGCCTCACCCAGCTATGAACCTGGTAGATAAGAAACTTAATTTTTTTTTCTTTTTTTTAACTTTCTACCCTCTACCCCCTGGCCCTGAGCTTTGTCATCTGATGTTCCTAGGCAGCTGCTCATTATTCTCAGGTCCCACTTTCCTCTCGTGGGACTTAACATTTATCTGCCGGCCTAACTCCTAAGTGTCATTCTGGATGGCTGTGGTCACTAACCAAAAGTTAGATAGCCAGTGAGTCAGAACTCATCAAGACTGTTTGGAGAAAAATAGTTAAAGAAAAATTACTTGGTGGAGGATAGAAGTCCAATATGTTTTGATTTGGTTTGGCTAAGGTATTATAGTATTAAATTATCCAGTCACCCATATTTATAGCCAAAAAGTCATTTTTGTGGCAGCTAAATCTAAAAGAAATCTGTAATATATAGACATCCATAAATAAAATCAGGTACCTTATAATTTTTATTGGCTACAATGAGAGGATATCATAAGTAGTGTTTTGTTTCTATCCTAAAGCAGTTATTAAGGCAGAATAGTCAAACATTATTGTAGTTTCCCTAATTATATAATTGCTATTTTATAAACCAATTTCCTTTCTGTTGGTTAAAGAAAAGACTGTCTTTTCTTATAGCAGTTCAATAATGTCACTTGTGTGTTAATAAAATGCTATTTGTATTATTCAGGATTCATCCATCATTTTATACTGTCAAAATTTTAATCAATATCATCATGACCTCTCTAAGGAAGATAAGAATTTTATTCCCCCTCAAAACCCCAGACTTGCCTTATTATTAGGGTGAATTAATTAATTAATCAATTAATTTGACAAAGAAAAACACAGCTAGAGAGGGAACACAAGCAGGGGGAGTGAGAGAGGGAGAAGCAGGCTTCCTGCCGAGCAGGGAGCCTGATGTGGGGCTCCATCCTGGGGCTCTGGGATCATGACCTGAGCCGAAGGCAGCTGCTTACCAACTGAGCCAACCAGGTGCCCTGTTAGGGTGAATTCTTAATAATAATTTATTTTCACGCAGAGTAATTGACGAGTGAATGTTCTTTCCAGTTAGAAAATACACTGGCATATCTAGTGTGTTCTTTCTTTGGGGATTATGCATTTCTCGTTTCATTTCTTGACCTGCATTAAAAGACTTCTCCTCTTTTGGAAGTCTATTCCCTTGAATTTGGGTAAATTTAAGATGTTCTTAGGCCATCTATGGTCAGATAAGCAGAACAGGTAATATTTTTAAAATAGTAACATTCTTACAATCTTTGTTCAAAATTCATTATAGTAAAGACTGCAGATTTCCTTCTCTTTACTTCTTGGACATGGATGGCAAGGCCAGTTGCTTTAGTGGAGTCAGGAACTCTGGCTCTGTGAGGTCCGGAAAGACATTCAATTTATTTGGGCCTCCGTTCCTCCTCTGCAAAGTGAGAACTCGAATGTGACGTTCTTTGAGTTCCCCTTAAATTGTATGGGAATTATAAAAAGCTGATGAAACTGATTTTCAATGCCTTTTTATGAGGGTCCTTTGAAACAGATGATGGAGGGAAAAGTAACAGAACAGTGGAGGAAGAAGAACTGGAGTGGAGAATGTGTGGGAAGATTGAAGGATGGCTCATCATGGCTAGCAGCCATGCTCCTGTTCCTCCCTCTGTTTCCAAGAACTTTTTCCCTGTATACTCGGGAATGATCTCACACCAAGAAGAAAGTCTGGGTGTGGGCTGAAAGAAAAGGGAGTGAATTTTATTGGTTGAGAGCGCCAAGCAAGCTTAGTCTGAATTGAATTAGTTGCTTACATGATAGTTAAGATGATGGGGCATTAGGTCAGAGGGGCAGTAGATGAGATAGACAAACATGCCTGCTCATCCAAATTTCCCCTCTAAGATCATTTGAGGCAAAAGTTTACCAGAATAAAAAGAAAGTGTTTAGTTATATCATTTATATGGTAAACATATGTCACGCCCCTAAAACATATGCTTCTCCCTAAAACGCACTCAGAGAATGTTTTTATCTCCTAAATTTATATCTTAGCCACTCTTGCGTTGTGTGTATGTGTGCATGTTTCTTTTTATAAAGTCACCTGGAAACCTTTGATGGTCCCAAATCAGTCTACCTGCTGGCCTACACACTTCTCTTCCTTGGTACTATGTTTCCTCCAGCTCTGTGTTTGCCATAGTGTGTTGTGGTGGTTTGTCTTCATTTCACTGTCCCTCAACAAGAAAAGTCCCCTGAGGACACAAATTATATCTTATTATATTTTCCTCAAACCAAAACTGTCTTTGACTCAGAGTGGATCAGGCATAGTGTTAGGGTAAGTGATGGGAAAATGCAGGTCCAAATTTATGCTTATAGTTAAGTGAGGAATCATGAGTAAAAAGTGTCTATGATATCAGCCTACTGCCACAAATACTCTGCACGGCAGTTCACCTGATATTCACTGAACATTGGACTTTCCCGTCAACCCTAGACACAGAATCACCAGGAGGAGAAATGCTGAATTAGAGGATCAGTTTCCTTACTTCCAGGAAGATGATGATGTCTCAAAGCTCTGCACAGTGCAACAGGAAGTGAGGATTTAAAAAGTCGAACAACAGGCAGTTGCCCCCATCTTGCCCCTGACTCCAGTTATCTGCCTGACATTGATTGCTTACTGGGAGAAGCTGGGTCCATGACTAGCCTCTATCCACACAGCTTATTCTCTAGATCTGGACGTGCTTCCCTCCTTCCCTGCCTGATGATTTCTCACACATCTGTGAGCGATTAAAGATAGCTGCTAAGTGCTGTTACTCCTCTCATTGAGAGATGGGTCTGTCTCCCCTCACTCTGAATCTGCTTAGACTCTGTGACTGCTTCATCAATAGACTATGAAGAGCCCAGATCTTGGAGACCAGCAACTTGTACTTCCTATCTCTGAAGGATGCTAGCTGTCAGGGATAGGTCTGGCTACACTGAGACTGCCATGCTTATGAGATTTCCAGGCCCCATGTAGAGGTCCTACAGGATGAGATGTCATGTGAAGAAAGGACAAGGCCAAGGGTCACTGAGGTACAAGACAGACAAGTGAAGGAGCCTCTTGGGAGTGGATGGTTTGGCCCCAGCTGCCTCAAGGACACCACGTGGGTCAGAGATGAATCGTCCACCTGTGTCCTTCCTGAGTTCCTGACCAACGAAATCATGAGCACAATTAAGACAGCTACTTTCAGGCAGTAGGTTTTAGTGTAGTTTGTTACACAGAAATAAATACCTGAAGCAATATCCTTCAAGACCTGGTTCACATATTATTCCTCCTGGGCAGTAATTGTCCTGTTTTGGGGACAGATTTACTCTTTCTCTCCTCTTCTCCCATGCTCCTATGTCCAAAGCCGTAGCAGCAGTTAATTCTTATTGAATATCCTCTGTGTTAGGCAGGGCACATGGTGGTCTACATATATTTTCTCACTAATTTCTCTAGACAAATCTATAAGAAGATATTCTCATTATTGATCAGGAGGTTGGTACTTGGAATTATCAGAGATTATTGAAGATCACACAGTGGCATGCTGTATAGCAGAATCTGGCCCCAGTTCTGCCTGACTCTATTCACTCCAGCTATTGTTGTTCTAGATTTTGATTATCTTCGTATGTACCTTTCTCCCTACACCACACATGCAAGGGAAACTTGCCCTTCATCAGGGCACTTCCCGGCATGGAACACTGCATCTCGTGCTCAGTCAACATTCTTTGAATGAGTGAACAGGCTGCAGAACATTTTCTAGAAATCAAATACAAGGCCCTATTCATGTAAAAACAGAGTTCCTTTCCAGTGAAAAGGTAACAAGTCTTGAAATCGGGATGCTGTGACCCCTACCTACTCCATCAGAGAATATCACCCATGGTAACAGTCTGGTGTTTAGCCACAGGCCAGCCCTGTCTTTACCCGAATCTTGAAGAGACAATACCTCAGCAGGTTCACAGGGAGCTAATATTGTCATCTGCTATGCTATGAGAAACACCTCTGTAAGAAATAAGCTTGCTTTCGCAATAGTGGGGTCAGTGCCCTCTGCAGCAAAGGTGTCCTTCTATCTTTTGGTGCTAAAGCTCTGGGAATTGAGAATGCAGAGTTGGCACTTACTTAAAAAGAGGGAGGCAGATAAGCAGTGTTAGATAAGGCAGCAAAGGCTCAACAGAGATAAGATGTTCCAGAGTTTGGATGTTCCAATTTGCTGGTGCTCCCACTCTTATTTATTATAGACAAGAATTTTCCCTGGGTCCCCTTAATCTTGCTGTTGCTGACTTTGTACTCCATTTGACTCTTTATTGGGTGGGCCCCATAAGCATTTTCCTAACAGGGTTCATCAAGAAGAGAAAGCAGTACAGCCTGACTCCTTTTGTGAAAGCAGGGCTGTTGTAAGGGATTTCCAAGCAGATCAAGGCAAATAAAATGCCAGCTTAGAGCTTAAATCCTGCCAGATGATCTGAGATAATTTACGAAATATGCCCTTTTCACAAGCATGTTTGCATGCAGGAATGGCTACAATAAGGAGTGAGAAAGTGTCTGCAAGAGAGACTGCTTTGAGATGTCACTTGCTGTGTCATGTGGATCCCCCTCACTGTGCAGTTGGAGACACGTGAATCATTTAAGGGAAGATAGAGATTTTGTTTAATTCTGTCCTATATTGGAGGAGAGAAATGAATTCCCATCATTGTACCTTTACATTTTGTTAATGATTTGGTCAAAGGGAAAGATTTTCTGATGGATTGATTTTTCATTTGCTTTTTGTTCCATTTGCTGAGGATACTGAGGTTTAATAAAAAACCCAACCCAACCAACCCTGAGTCGTCCTGGGGTCAAGCAACTGTAATCTTGTGGGTTTTCTGAGGGGCCGGACCCTTTGGTTGGCTATGGGAGGGTCTGTACTGTCTGTCATTCACATGTCACTGTTGTCTACTGTCTGAGGAATGTATTTGAAACCCAAGGGGAAAATAGGAATCATCCACTGCTTGTATTATATTTCTTTTTTTGCATGTCTGTCATTTTCATTGGAACATTCAGTGAAATTAGGTCAGTTATGGTTTTAGTTAGCAAAGCAACTCTTGTATTGTACACAAATCAGATGATGTTTCTAATTATCTCTGCCTTTTAACATTGATCTGAAACCAAATCCTTAGCTATGCATGGCTTAGAGGTGTTTCCCTCTTCTCTCCTTTTTGCTTTGGCTTCTTTCTGGGACAAATATGAAACTTAATCTTGCAATAGCAAGATATAATATTTTTGGCTTTATAGGCAGTTTGAATGCCTAGGGTTGAGAGGAAAAGAAATGGATGAGTCCTGGTTGTACAATTGTACATGGAAATTTTTGTCATAATTAATTGGGTGATCTACTACTCTATTCCTAAAGAGTGCTGTGATGCTTATCTCTGTACTTTATAGCTACACAGATGAGCCTTTGGAAGTCTCAGTGGTCTGCCTTAGGCCAACAGCTCTAGATTTTCTGATTCTTGAGCTGTGTTCTGTTTCCAAAGGTAGAGAAGCAACTGGAAAAGATTTCTGAGGGTCTCAACATATGGGCCTCTGTATAGTTGGCAGAAGGAGGAGAACCTGGGAAATGCAGCCTGATGTTTAAGAATACACTAGATTTGTTTTGTTTTGTTTTGTTTTTTTGTTTTCCTCAACTGAATATTAATGGTAATGGCCTCAGGAAAAGAGGTTTTCAAAAGTATGTCTTTGTTGGGGGTGCCTGGGTGGTCAGGGTTAAGCCACTGCCTTTGGCTCGGGTCATGATCTTGAGCCCCACATTGGGCTCTCTGCTCAGAAGGGAGGCTGCTTCCCCTCTTTCTCTACTGCTTCTCTGCCTACTTGTGATCTCTCTTTCTCTCTGTCAAATAAATAAATAAAATCTTAAAAAAAATTGTCTTTGTTGGCCTTTAAAAACTGGACTGATTCTCCTCAGTCTAGTTTATCAGACTCCAGGACAATCTAACTGTCCAGATGTGCCTCAAGGCAGAGACAAAATGACTTCTGAATATTTTCAGATCTGCAGCTCTGTAAACAGACAAGAAGACCCTCTGTATCACCGTGCCCTTTTGAGTTGGTCCTTTGTAGTTAAGAGTCTTAGGTGTGGAGGATTCTTGGAAGCCAAAGGTCTGAGAGAAGCTGCACGTGAGGAAAATAGAGAGACAGTGTTACTCAGAACCCATTTGCTTTTCCCTTCCTTCTTCACAAACATTAAGTACATGGTAGGTCCTGGGACTTGTGGTAAACTATGGGGATTATTTAAGAAAAAAGTGTAGGAAATCGGTCTTGACCTCAGGAAGCCCACAGGCTGATGAAAGAGACATACATGAGAACAAATTATTATGGAACAGTTCTTAAAGAAATATTGTAATGGATTGAATTTTGTCCCACAAAAAAGATAAGCCCACACCCTAACCCCTAGTATCTGCAAATATAAACTTCTTTGGAAATAATGTCTTTGCAGATGTAGTAAAGTTAAAGGTCTTGAGGCAAAATCATCCTGGATTTAGGGTGAGCCTCATATCATTTACTGATGTACTTATAAGAGAAAGGAGAGGGAAATTTGAGACATAGAAAGCTATGTGATGGCAGAAGCAGAGATTGGATATATACAGCCCCAAGCCAAGAAATGATCGGATTTCCAGCAACCATGAAAAACCAGAAAGAGCAAGAGGGGATTCTCCCTCAGAGCCTCCAGAGAGCTCCAACTCTGCTGAACCCTTGATTTTGGACTTTGGGCCTCCAGAATGTGAGAGCATAAGTTTTTGTTATTTTAAGCCACCTGTGGTAATTTGTTATGACAGTCTTAGAAAACTATTATAGGTATGTATAGAATGCCATACAGGAAGGAACAAGAGGCAGCTGTATGTAGATCAGAGAAGGTGCCATTTAAGCAGAGTCTTGAGAGGACAGTAGTGCACCATGTGCACAAGGGGGTGAAGGTATTTTAGGCAGAGGGACATAATAATAAATTCAGTGTTAATAAACATGATATCTTCAAGAAAGGCTGTGTAATTCAGTGTTATTGGCATATAAGGTGGGATGTGAGAAACGAGAGACAATAAGAAAAAGTACAGCAAGATTGTGAAGGCTTTGCATGACATGCTAAGAAGAATTACATTTTTCCATAGGCTATTTGTCCTTAATGTCTATGCTGTGATGCAGATTACCTGTGAGATATATTGTATTATTTATTATGAATAACAAAATGCTGAAGTTTTCTAAAATAATTGGTTTTATTCTCAACTAGAGAAAATGTGAAGTTACTCAGGTAAATAAGTCATTTCTACCTGTCTTTCGATGTGTTTCTTCGTTGGGAGAGAGAAGGGTGAGGCTGTGACAAACATCCAGAGAATTGTGTAGGACTCTGATCCATTGGCACACGTGAACATCTGTTCTATGTGTGGCAGGAAAGAGATCGACAAGCCCTGCTTTAGGCAATAGGGATCCAGTGGAGATTTGGAAGTTGAACAGTGAGAAGATGATTTTGACTATTGAGATAACTTTGATGGTGTGGATGAAAATACTCAGAAAGGGGAGGTTGTTTATCTCAGGGAACTGGTATTAATAGTTGTACAGAATCAGATTCCACAGAATCAGTGGAAGCAGTGATTTTTAACAGTGGCTTGGGGATAGAAAAATGGGGGGTTTGAAGAAATCTGTCAGAGGTAGAAATGACTACTGTATGTGATATGGATGATTTCTTTGAAGCTTTGGAAGGACAGTTGATGATGACACCATTAACCGAGTTAAGGAATGGGGAGGAGGAATAAGCTTGAGGGAGAAGACGAGTTTGAGTTTGGATGCATTTGGTTTGAATTGATGGTAGAACATCCTGAAAGAGGCACCTGGGTTTTTGCAGAAGATAGAGTCTGGGTGATATCACCCATTATGGAGTCTGATACCCTGGTGCAGAATTGCTCAGTTGAAGGAAACTGTGTGATGTGTATAGAAGAAGGCCAAGCACAAAGCTCTGCAGGAACATTTTATTACAGAAAATAAGGAATAAGCCAGTGAAGGGGCCTGAGAAAGACAGGTCATATATATAAGTGTAAGAGTGGAACAAAAATGAAAGCTCTCTTGAAAACCAGGGAAGAACAAGTGTATTAGTTTCCAAGGGCTGCCGTAGCATATCACCACAAACACAAGAGAAATTTATTCACTCACAGTTTTGGAGGCTAAAAGTCTGAAGTCAAGAGGCCACCCTTCCTAAGGCTCTAGAAGAGAATCCTTCCTTGCCTCTTTTAACTTCTGGGGTCCCCTGGCATTCTTTAGAGTGGACAGTACAACTCTAATCTTTGCCCTATCTGCACGTGGTCTTCTTCCTTTTGTCTCTGTGTCTTGTATCTCCCTCTCCTTTTCCTTGTAAGGACACCAGTCACTGGATTGAGAACCCACACTTAATTCAGGATGCTCTCATGTTGAGATTCTTAACTTAATTATATCTGTAAAGACTCTATTTCCAAATAAAGTTACATTCTCAGGTATCAGAGGTTAGGACTAGGTCATATGTTTTGTGGATCACAATTCAACTGACAACAGTAAATCACAGCAAACGTCAAAGAAATGAAGACTGGATAGACAATTGGATTTGACAATAAGAAGGGGATTGATGCCTCGAATCAGAGAAATTTCAACAGAATAGTGGTCTGACAACCAAATTAAGGGGTCAAGCAGCTGATAGGAAATTATTTCTCTTTCATGATATTTATTGAGGTCATGACTTGAGAGACCTGCAGGTATTGAGATGGTCTAGCCTTCCCTCTAGAAGAAAACAACATCAAGAGTGCAGCAAGCAAGCCCACCCAGTTTACCAACGATCGGGCAGAAGACAAGAAAGGTTAAGTAATTTGTCCAAGGTTGTGTAATTTGAGTTCAGCCTAGAATACAAGATTTCTGCCTTCCAGAGCTGTGCTCAGATTTATTTATTTTGAGAAGTACTGAATATTACGAACAAAAGTAAAAATCATTCATAATCCCAGAGCTTTAGAAAATAACCTGAGAGAGGCTTAGAGAGGATAGTATTCTACTTGGGGACTGAAGGGGCCAGGGGGGCAGCATAGCCAACCACTACCCATTTGCCCAGCCTGCAAGGGTTCCTGGGAAGTAGGACTTTTGTGCTAATACTGAGAAAATCCCAGAAAAGCTGGGACAAGTTAGTTACTGTAATTAGAGGATGGAGCTGTTGCTCAGGCAAACAAAAGCTATGGCCCAGGGACAGAGGTGGCAGACAGAAGCAGAATGTAGCAACTGTGAAACCAAGGCCCAGCAGAGAGGGAGTTGGGTGAGGGAGTAAGGAGAGTGGGGTACAGAGTTGGGGAATAAATACCCCATCTTCTCTCTCCTCCCGGCTTCTACTCTGCTGATTTAACAAGTGGATTAAGGAGCCTGGGCTTGCAGTCCATCAAGATTATTCTCCAGAGCACTCAAGAGGCAAGAGGAGTGCTGAGAATGGATATGAAGGAACGAACAGCCAATAACCACCAGAAGCTTCTGTTACATACTAGACATTGTGCTCGGTGCTTTACATAGGTTATCTCCTTCAGTCCTGAAAACCACTTTGATGAGTAGAGGTCATTAATCCTAGCATTTACAGGTGAGGAACCTTAAGTTCAGAGAAGTCAGGTAACTTCACTGATGAAGGCTTTCTCACGACAGGTCACAATACAGTGTCTGGACTTCCTCTTTTAAATCACACAGTTATCCTAGTTCCTCAGACTGGATTTAGGTGCTTCCAAATATATAGCTTTGGAACTGCACATTTGTCAAAAATTTCTAGTATGACTTTTACATATTTGTCTCTTCCTCCTTACACAATGAGTTTGAATTATGTTATTAAAATATTTACAACTTAATAATGAAAAGAATAGCAAAAATTAGATTTGAAAAAAAAAAAGACTGAGAAAAAAACAAATAGAACATAGATACTTAGATTGCAAAGTATTATCAATTGCTATAACTGGGCTGAAAATTTGACCTGAATTTCTTGGTGGTCAAAATGAAAAGACAAACATAGGTAGTCACATTGTTCTTGTTCAAAAAAAAAAAAAAAAGGACATTTTCTAGGAGATGACTATTGTTCAAAGAGCTTTATGTACTTATTTCATATGACATCCCCCACAACCCTCATTTACAGATGAGGTAAAAGAGGCACAGAGAGGTTACATAGTTTGCCCACGAGCATATAGCTTGCAGTTGAAACCCAGCTGGGTTTCAAACCCAGACCATCTGACTCTAGGGTCTCACTAAATGTTTCCATGTTCACGAAATACCTTGCTTTCTTTTATGTATAATGCAAAATATAAGCCATGTGTGCCTGTGCTGTAATGCTAATGAGGAGGATGAAGGGGAAAAAAAAGGAAGGGCTGAAGGAAGGCTGGTTCTTCATAGGCGTGAACACCAATGCAAGGAAATAAGATAACCAGGGTCTGGAGGAGAGATTTGGTGTGTTGGGCTGCAAAGCTTTGATGATAGTAGTCAATTGGTGCTTTTGCCTGGAGATACAGAATAAATTCAAGGATCTTAATAACACTTTGTCATGACTTATTTGATGTTATGTCAAAAGGTCTTTGAACCGTGATAGACGTCTTGTGATCTGTCACAAGGCATTTTGCCATTAGAACTTTTTGGGACTATAATCAAGATCACTGAATGCAGAGAAATACCCATTTTGACTTTTTCATGTCACATGCATAGGATTTCAATCATTTTAGGTATATGCACAGTTGGTTACCCATAGGTGGCTTGTGAACATATAAAACAATTTACCAGGAGTTCACACTATTTCACTTGGATTAAAAATATCTGGCATGCAAAGGCTTTCCTGCTTGTTTGTGAACCCGTCGTCTAATCTGTACCATTCTACATTCAATTGATAATAGGCTTATACTTTGGACATCAGTTAGAATGGTTATAGTCTCGATTTACTGATCTTTGTTGAATCATTTCTGTTTTGGAGAAGCTGTCTGTCTTTTCCTCGCTGCATGCCTATTGGCACATATGCACTCTTAGAAGGTGGAAGACCTGGGGCCCATGAAATCCTTGCCGGGGGTGTTGATGTAACACAAGTTGTTGACTGCTGGAAATATTTAAGCTGAAAATACATGATGCAGAGAGGCAAGGACATTGCTGTTCTTCACTTTTTAATGCACTGATTTTGGGGAGGGGGTTCGTTTTGTGACTCAATTTAGATGTGGGAAGATCTTGTGGGTGTGTGTGTACTTTACATGAGAAAGAAAGCTGTTTGATCATGCTATGAAATTTTTATTTCTTCAGTCAGGTACAGAGCAATTCACATGGTCTCAAGCCACAAACATTACCTCATAAATGGCACCATGGAAATGTGTCAACAAAATTCAACCTACTCAAATCAGCTCTTAGAATAACAGCTGCTGGTGCTCTGGCTCAAGAAGCAGGTGTGAGACCACCTACGGTACCAGCTCAGAAAGCTTCCTGTCAGTAGGAAAATGGCATGGGTTTACCCCGAAGTGCCAAATAATGCAGCAGATAGGGTAGCAACATGAAGATAAAATGTTAATATCATTTACTTTTCCCAAGCACTTGGGTTAGTGCCAGAGGGGGAAAAAAATAATTATAAAACAACTGTTCAAACCGAAGCATTCAGCCTGCAGCTAATATACCAGGACCTGTTTCTGAACATTTATGTTTTTCCGTTTCTGGGTTACCAGGCTCTGAAAGTCCCCATGGGTGGAGGGGAGGGAGGAGATAGGGTTGCTTTAATCCATTGTAGGACAGCACTTAGCATCTGTTTTTACAAGAGAGAACATGTAATATAAACTGTATGTGTGTGTGCTTGGGGTGGGTGGGTGGTGGTGGGGGGGGTTGATCGAGAGCTCTCAAACATGGAGGGAGCTCCTCTGTCAGGGAGGTCCAAGGTTTTATTGCCTGAGAACTGTGTAACCTGCTGCCGAAGGGGAAGTGGACTCTACCTTACCTACTCAAACGAAAGCTGCAAAAGCAAGGGACAAGTGGAGAAGCCATTAAGAAGTCTTTGTTTAAAATGTAGAAACAGCATGAGTGGTCCCTCCTCTCTTTCGTTGAATGGCTCCCCCGTGCTTGTGGTTCTGAGACAGGCAACATCACGGTCCACAGTGGTGGAAAAGACATTTTGCATTATCTTTTAAAATCTTGAAAATTTGACTTGCCTTTGCTTCTACGCAGAGCTTCTTGGAAGACTTTTTTTCTTTTTCTTTATTTTAGTCACTGCATGCTCTCATAGCAATTTATCATTGAGCTCTGGTTAATTTTATCATTTATTAGAAGTCGAAGGTTTTATGGTGGAACAGAGTGTGGGTTGGAGTTAAGTGCTATAGGAAGGAGGGCACTGACAGACTATGCTGCAGGAAGCTACACGCAGCAGAGACACACATTTTTAGCCTTTAAGAATTTCGTCTTGATTGGAAGGGGATCTGGATCTGAGAGGACCACATATGCTCTGAGCAGGGCTGTCTGTGGCAACTAACAGCGTAGTATATGATGGTCTAGGACTGTTTTTGTTATGTTATTCCAAAGCATTTTTCACCCACTGCAATTTATTTTCCATGAAATTAGTATCTGTGAATGAAATGTGATAGATCAGTCCCAAGGCAGCAACAATTATACCGATTAAAACAGAATCCCATTATATGTATTCTCTTTGGAAACCCAGCATCCCCTGGTAAAGGAGGACAAATCAAGCAACGTATATCTAAACTGTTCTTAGTTCGGCCTTAGCTCTTACATCTAGACTGCCTGGGACCAGGCAGGAGATGGATTATCTCAATTAAAAATTAGAAATCTGAAGAGAGGTCTTCCATTGCATAGGAAAGAGTCTTCCATTGCATAGGAAAGACTTGGGAACAGCCCAATAAAATGGAAAAGATATCCTGTAAAAGCAGCCTGAACAGGACTTTTTAATCAGATATTTAATTTTTTCAAATTAATAAACTTTATTTCCTTAGAGCAGTTTTAGGTTCAAAGCAAAACCCAACAGAGAGTACAGAGAGTTCCTATGTATTCCTGCCCCCGCTCCCAGCAGCCCTCTCCCTGACTGTCAATGCCCCCCACCAGAGTGGTATGTATGGCTGAACTGACACTGGCACATACCTACATCCAAAGGCCATACTTTACATTATATGGGTTCACTCTTGATGTTGCACCTTCTGTGGGTTTGGGCAAATGTATCATGACAAATATTCACTGTTGCAGTATTGTACAGAATGGTTTTACTGTCCTAAAATATTTGCTGTTCTGCCTGTTCATTCTTCCCCCTTTCCTGGAAGCCACTGCCCTATGTTCTACTTTCACAATTTTGCCCTTCCCATCATGTCATAGAGTTCGAATCCCACAAAATGTAGTTTTTGGGGGTTGGATCCTTTCACTTCATAATACATATTTGGGGCTTTTCCGTGTGTTTTTATAACTTGAAAGCTTATTTCTTTTTAGTGTTGAATGACGTTCTGTTGTCTGGATGCAAGTATTTAATTTCAGGGGATGGATTCAGCTGAAATGGAGGAAACAGAAATGTGGTTCGCGTGACGGCGGGCAGAAGACGGACTTAACTAAACAGCTATCTGCACCAGTGAAAGGCACATGAATGAGGCCACCCTGTCTTTATTTTATTTTTATGTGTTTTTATTTTTTACTTTATTTTATTTTTTCAGTGTTCCAAGATTCATTGTTTATGCTGCTTCTCTCGGTAGAACAGAATGGAGTTTTCTCTTTACAGAGTTGGCTCTGCGTTCTGGGTGTTCCTCCATTGTCACAATGGAATCCCTTTCTACTGAGTTCTCAAAGTGTTTGGTCTGTATTTGTTAGCGGAGACAGAGCTTCCTGCTTGACCACAGCACCCTGGATCCTCTGTTAGATTTTTCAGTGGAGAGAGAGCTTTCTATCGAAAGAAAATGTCCAGCAGTCAGGTCTTACCGCACGAGGAACTTACTGCACAGTGCCATCATACTCTGGAGTATTGAGTGTTGTTTTCCATAAAGGACAGTTCTATACTAATCAACTTTAGCTTTTTTGTTTCTGTTGGTAAGCATAAAGGTAACCTTTTCTTCTTTAGATTGAATAGTAAGAGAAGAAAAGTCATTCCACATGAAAGGCAAAATGGACACAGAAGGGATATTTAAAGTGAGTATGAGGATGTTAAGTTTTGGAGTCGTTCAAAGAATCAATTAATGATATAACAGTGGTGTGTCAGAAAGCAGATTAAGGAGATGATTAGCACTTTTCCAATCCTTTTGGATTTAGCAGAGCTGGCTTTGAGCATTTTCCAATTTGATGCTGAATGTCACAAGGAGACACGTGGGTCTGGCTGTTTGTTAATGATATGTTGTTAGCATTTCGTTGAGTACTGACATGGAAGAGCTGGTGCCGCTGACTCAATGCAATAAACATTTGACTCATTGTGACAGAACATCTTTTCATGATGAAGGGCACCACCTGCCAGATGGAGTGCCAAAGCCTGATTTATAGTTCCTAAAGCATCAACACCAATGCGTTTCAGATTCCCTCACATCCCCTGCCACCTCTGCAATACCAGAATGGACATCACTTGGCCCATCTCATGACATTTAGCATGGAAAGCTTCTTGCCCTGATGTCTGACTCAATGCCCTCTTTCCAAACTCAGAGCCCTCAACTCTTCTGTTTTGAACTGAAGAAGACATTTTATTCCAAAGTTGATTTCTGTTAGGGTTTATAAACAGGGAATATAGGAATTCCCAGAATAGAGGCTGAAAAAATATTATCTGTCTAAACATGAAGAGAATCGAGAGTCAGTAAACAGTCAAATTGGATTAAGCTCTTATCATATGACAGTCATTGAATAAGGTACTGAAGATATATAGATGAATTAGACCCAACACTTGTGAAGTTGACAGTGAGTATGGTAGAAAGTCATTTGAACAAATCCTCATAGTACAGCCTGATATGGGCAAGAGTATAAACATAAACACAAAAACACAAAGTATTTAACTTTGTGGAGGGGCCAGTAGGGGTGTGTGTCATGGAAGGCTCCATTTAGTTCACTAGGTGGACAAAAGGAAGTGGGAGGGGCCATTCTAGGCAGAAGGAATTAAGTGTCCAAGGCACGGAAGTAGAGGGCCTTATAGAAATTAGAAACTCATTATTGTTGGAGCACAACGATCAGAAAGTGAGGATAGGACAGCTGAGTGGCTGGAGATCAGGTAAAAGCCACAGCAGGAAGAAACTTTTCAATCATTAAGGAGTTTGTGTTTATCTTGGAGGTATGGGGATGTATTAAAGTACTCAGTCAGCAGAGCGACTTGGCTCCCCTATGTTTTAGAGAGGCATTTGTGAGTACCATGGAGGCTGATTGCAGAGAGGACAGGATTGACAGAGGGAGGTCGGGTAGCAAGCTGTCAGCATATTTCAGCTTCTGTGGGTAAGAAGACTGAAGAATGAAATAGAGAGGATGATGTTAGATGGAAGATGGGTGGAATTTGAGGATCTGGTTGAATGTGGGCAATGAGGGAGGAATCTGGAGGGATCCTAGCTCTCTGTCATACAGAAATAGTCACTGCCACACTGAAGCCACAAGTGAGGTACAGAAGCCATGGAAAAAAGCAGAATTTTGGAGTTGTATGGTGCGGTGGTAATTATGGCAGTGTTGAGAACAAAGAATTTGGGGCCAGGCAGTCTGCATTTAAGATGTCTATAGGACAGCAGGGGGAGGAGTCCAGTGGATAGTGGGATATGATCCATCTTACTGGAAGGTCAGGCTGGCATACTTCACAGGGGCCCTTGGGTCTAGGCATTTTGTTCGTTGAAAAAAAAAAAAAGATGTGGTAGTTCCTCCCTTATCTGCAGTTTGCTTTCTGTGATTTCAGCTTCTCAAGGTTAATCACAGTCCATAAGCAGATGATCCTTCTTCTGATACACTATCAGGTCAATAGTAGCCTAACATGGTGTCACAATGCCTCCTGCCTCATTCATCTCACTTCATGTCCTCCTGTAGACATTTTATCATCTCATGTCATCACAAGGAGAAGGGTGAATACAGTATAATATTTTGATAGGAGGAGGGAGACTGTATTCATATTACTTTTATAACGGTGTAATTGTTCTATTTTATTAGTTATTCTTGTTACTCTGTGTCTAATGGAGAAATTAAACCTTATCGTAGGTATCTATGTATAGGAAAAGCTGGAGTATATAGAGCCTGGGTCTGGAACTATCCATGGTTCCAGGTATCCTCTGGGGGTCTTGGAACGTATCCTTGGGGATAAGGGTCTACTGTACACTAAAGCTTAGGTATTTGGTGCTATTTGTCGGGAGTTCAGCTTGTCAGGGGTTCTTGTTTCTAAGATACCTGTTGTTCCAAATGAAGCTTAAGATTTTCATTTCAGCATTTACATGCTTACAGATAAGACAAACATGAGTTCTTGTTCTTTGCCTTTTCTTCTTGTGGTGGAGAATATCGATAACACGTCCTTGGAATCAAGCAGAGGCATGCCTCCCTGTCTCATAGTCCTGCTTCATCTGACCTCTGTCTGCCTCTCTCACCATGCTCCAGTCATCACAATGCATGCATCACCGGTCTGGTTTTCCCTAACTCCCATGACAACTCACTGCAGTGAGTGCTTTTCAGCTCCATTTTAAAGATCAGCAAATAGACCGAGAGGAGCTCAGTGAATTGTCTATTGACAACAGAGCTAGAATTTGAACCTGACTGATTCCAATGCCTAGATTCTTAATCATTGACTTTTATTGACACTTAACATTTCTCCTGATTAATCAAAATAAGTCAAAGCAAATCTTTGATGTATTTAGTAACATTCATTTGACATTCCATGAAGTTAAAAAATAAACAAAGAAATACAATTCAACATGGCCCTAGGGCTTTGTTGTTGTTGTTGTTGTTGTTTTGTTTTGTTTTTTGATACTTCATTGACAATACAAGGGTCTGTAAGAGACCTGGAAATATTCCATCATTTGGACTGGCCAAAGATAAGGTTTTTACTTATGTAAAAAGACAAGAGCCTTGTTTTGAGATTCTTTAGTTGCAGTCATCTCCATTTGCCTACATGATCGTGGAGCTTCTCAGGGGAGGCAATGGGATGCATGTGACAGAGTATGAGATGGGAATCAAGAAGCTCCAGCTCGTTGGGCCTTGAAGCCATCCCTCCCCAGTTCTGGGCCACAGTTCCTCTTTCGTGTAATGAGTGGTTTTAGTAGGTCCATACTTTCTGAACTTTTGAAGCAACAGGATCCTTTTTTTCTGACATTAGTTTGAAAGGAAGCCCAATATAAAAGTCAGATGAAGGATAAAATGCTTGCTTGAAAAAGAATGAAGGTATGGAGAGCCACCACGCATCCCTCTGTGTGCCCTGAGGGACCTCCTCAGAGTACAGCTTGAAAACCATTGAACTGGATGATCTCTAACAGTGGGCAGTTTGAATATTACAGATTAGACCTTAATCAAAGGTAGAGTGGTATTTTGTTTTCTAATAATGTTTATTCATTATTTAAAATTTTAAAAAATTGAAACCTATTTGATGTATAACATTGTAGAAATTTGAGGTGTATGACATGTTAACTTGTTAAATTTATCTATTGTAATATGATTGCCATTATAATGATAATTAGCATCTCTATCACTTAAGAATTGTCATTTCTTTTCAGTGATTGGAATAATTACGTTCTAGTCTCTTAGCAGGTTTGTTGATCACAGCAGAGTATTGTCTACATTCACTATACTCTGGGCATTAGATCTCCAACTAGGACTTATTTACCACCTGTAAGTTTGTACCTTTAAACAACATCCGTCCTCTCTCTGTGCATATTTAAAATGTACTATCTGATGAGTTTCGATCTATGTCTACATCCATGAAAACATTATTGCAGTCAAGATAATGAACATAAGCATTACCCTCAAAACTTTCCTTGTGATCCTCCTCACCATTTGCTACGCTGACCTGTTTTTACCAGCAGAGATTAGTTTGCATTTTCTAGAGTTTTAAATAAGTGGTTAATCATTTTAGGTCTGGCTTCTTTCACTCAGCATGATTATTTTGAGATTTATCTTTAGAGTGTCTATTCATAGTTTATTTCTTTTCAATACCAAATGGTATTCCATTGTATGTATGCATACTTTGGATGTTTCTAGTTTTTAATTATTAAAGGAATGCTGTTATAAACATTCAGGCACTGTGTATGGGCATATCCTTTCTTTTTTCTTGGGAAAACAGGGGTGGAATGTCTGGGTCATATGGCCCTGTACGTTTAACATTCTATGAAACCATCAAACTGTTTTCCAAAGCAATCATAATATTTCACATTTCTGCTGGTAATATATGAAGGTTCCACTTCCTCTGCATCTTTCTAGCACTTGCTATGGTCAGACTTGTTAATTTTAGTCATCCTGCCAGATGCATAGTCCTATCTTATTGTGGTTTTAGAGTGCGTTGTTCTAATGAATAATGACGTAGAGTGTCTTTTCATGAGCTTATTTGCCCTCTGTATAACTTTTCTGGTGAAGTGTCTGTTCAAATGATGTCTATTTTTAAGACTTAGGTTGCTTTCTTGAGTTCAGAGAGTTATTTATGTGTTCTTACTGCAGGTCCTTTGTCAGATATATGTTTTATAAATATTTTCTCCCAGTCTGTGGCTTATCTTTTCAGTCTCTAAACAGTGGCTTTAAAAGCACAGGCATTTTAAATTTTGGTGAAGCTGAATTTGTCGATATTTTCTTCTGTAGAGATGCTTTTGATGTTGTACCTAATGTGTGCATTTAGTGCTATAAATGTCCCTATAAATCCTGCTTCGGTGGCATCCCACAAATATTGATATGTCCTCTCTTCATTCAGTCGACAAGGCTTTCTAATTTCCCTTCTGATTTTTTCTGTGACCCACAGGTTACTTAGAAGTGTATCATTTAATTTTCTAATAGTTGGGGATTTTCCATATAATTTGTGTTATTGATTTCTAATTTAATTCCATTCTGGTCAGAGAATATACCTTGTATGAATTAAAGCCTGTTAATTTATTGAGACTTGTTTTATGACCCAGAACAAAATCTATCTTGGACAATTTTCCTGTGCCCTTGAAACGAATATATATTTGTTCTTGTTGGATAGAGTGCTCTATAAATGTCAATTAGGTCAGGTTTGTTGATGGGGTTATTAAGTCTTCAATAATCTTACCGATTTTCTGTCTACTTGTTTTTATCAATTATTGAGATGCGTATTGAAATCTCCCTAATTATGAATCTGTTTCTCTCCTCGGTTTTATCAGTTTTTGCTCATGCCGAAACTCTGTGATTAGGTGCTTAAATGTATATATACCTCTTGGTGAACTGACCTCTTTATTATTGCAAAGCAATTTCATTATCCCTAGTAATATATTCTTTGCTCTGAACCTTTCTTCTGTTCTGTGTTAACATTTTCCAATCCTTTATTTTTAACCTGTGTGTTTTTATATTTAAAGTGCATTTCTTATATGGGGCATCAAATTGGATTTTGTTTTTTATCTAATCTGATAGTCTCTGCCCTTTAACTGAGGTATTTTGACTGTTTGTATGCAGCATGACTAACAGTACAATTAGGGTTAAATCTGTCTTCTTGCTATTTGTCTTATCTGTTCTTTGTTTCCTTTGTCTTTCTTTTCTGCCTTTTGAAGTAACCAAGAATTTTTTTTTAAAGATTTTATTTATTTATTTGAGAGAGAGAGAGCACTCAAGCAGGGGAAGAGGCAGAAGGAGAGGGAGAAGCAGGCTTCCTCCAGAGGGTCCATCCCAAGACATTGGTATCATGACCTGAGCTAAAGGCAGGTGCTTAACTGACTGAGCCACCCAGGCACCCCACCAAATACTTTTTTAAGGTTCCATTTTATCTCATTTGCTGGCTTATTGACTGTAACAGTTTGTTTTATTAATTCAGTGGTTTTTAAAAAGATTTTATTTTATTTATTTGAGAGAGAGAGAAAGAGAGAGAAATTGAGTATGAGCAGAGGGAAGGGGTAGAGGGTGAGAAAGAGGGAGAGAATCCCGGGCAGACTCTGTGTTACGCCTGGACCCCAACTTGGGGGTTTATCTCAGGACCCTGAGATGATTACCTGAGTTGAAATCGAGTTGACACTTACCCGATTGAGCCACCCATGCACCCCTCAGAGGTTGTTTTTTGATTTACAGGATATATTTTTAACATATCAGAGGTTATTTTCAAGTGATATCACTTTATGAATTATTAAAGAACTTTTTAATAGCATACAGTTGACCCCTTAACAATGCAAGGGTTGGGCACTGCCCCCTGCACAGTCGAAAATCAGAATATAACTTTTGACTTCCCCCAAATTTAACTATCAGTAGCCTGCTGTTGACTGTAAACCTTATAAATAGCATAGTCAATTGACATATATTTTGTATGTTATCTGTCTTATATACTGTATTATTATAATAAAGGAAAATAGAGAAAAGAAAATGTTATTAAGAAAGTCATAAGAAGAGAAAATACATTTAGAGCACTGTATCATAAAGAAATCAACATGTACGTGGACCTGTATTCAAATTCATGCTGCTCCAGATTCAGCTATACTTACCTGTATCCCTTTTCAACCTTTGTACTATTGTTGGCATACATTTCACTTTTATATATGTTACATTGTTATTATTTTTGGTTAATTATCAATCACTTTAAAAGAATTTAATAAGACAAACATATTATATATTTACCATGTAGCTATTATTGTCCATGCTTTTCATTCCTTTATCTAGATCCATATTTTCATCTGTTATCATTTTCTCTATGCCAGAAAGATTTCCTGTAACATTTCTTGTACTATATGCTGGCAGACAATACATTCTTTCAACTTTTATATGTCTGAAAAAGTGCTTGCTTCACCTTTGTTTCTGAAAGACATTTGCACAGTATTCCAAATTGGCAGTTTTTTTTTATATCAGTACTTCAGAGATGTTGCTACACTCTTTTTTCACAAATTCTGATGAGAATCTGTCTTTTGCTTTTGCTCCTTTTTATATAATTTACCGTTTTTGTTTTGTTTTGTTTTGTTTTGTGGCTTCTTTTAAGCCTTTCACTTTATCCCTGGTGTTCAGCTATGAGGCATGCTGGGACTTTAGTGTCCTGGACATTTTGGGTAAAAGACAGTGGAGACAGGTCTATATATTGGGATGTGGGCTGTAAAATTCAGATCACCCTACATGGAGGCTGGCCAGGATCCCATCAGAAGGGCAGGAACCTCAAATCAGGAGGCTAGTGGTGCAATTTAGGCACTATGGGAAGAGTAGGGTGACACTGATCTAGATCTCTCCTGGTTTCTGGCATCATGACTCATTCCAGAACTCTGTAGCTGGTGACTGAAGCATGGATAGGAAGTGGGTGAGGCTGAACCCACACTGGGAGGCATCAGAGATCCTGCTGGAAGGACTGGCAGATGGCAGATCTCAAAATAATGCAGGGTAAGAGTAGAACAGAATAATGGAAGTGATAAAGGGGAGTTGAATATCCAATACCAAGGCTTTAACTTGACAAAGCAAACTCTTAGACACATGTGCTCACGTGTACATGCATGTGTGATCTGCCTGCAGAATTCCATTCCATTTTCAAAGTTGCTGTTTCCAAATGGGCAAAAAGTAAGAAGTGCTTTGTACAAAATAACTGATAAAGTATTTTTTTTGAAAAAAATCCTTAATATCACAGAGTACTAATATTATTTTAAAAAGTTTTGTATTAGAGATTTTGAAATAGTATCAGGAGGTAAAAAAGAAAAAAAAAAAAGAAAGAAGAAGAAAAAGAAAGAAACCCACAAACCCCAAACTCCTTCTACTGTTCCCACTTAGTCAATTAAAAACATTCTTCTAACGTTTTGCATATGATGTAATTTTGTTTTGAATTTCTACTGTTTGTTCCTTATTCTGTATGGCCAAGTTCCTGCTGCCTATGGTCATCTTTACAAACCAGGAACTCCTCTAAAAGCTTTTGTTTCATCTGATTAAATCAGTTACTAATCATCTTTAAGCAGGGACAAGTCCAAAGTCACCACATGAAGGATAATTCATTATAGTTTTGTTTTTTTTGTTTTTTTTTTTTTTAGCAACAACTTTCTCCCTTTCTTTCCAAATTAGTCAGCAGTCTGGCAGTTTGGTTTTTGCAATGAATCAGAATGTATGTGCCAGGCCATTTGCACCATCTGCTACAGGAGTGTCATGGGAGAGAGGACTGTGGACACCTGGTGGGTTGACGCTGAAATGTCAGCTGGAGGGTAAACACCAGCTCCAGTGATGAAAGGCCAAGGAAGCAAAAGCCCGGAAGGAGAAGAAGATGCTGGTAACAGCAAAAGAGCACACCTGTTTCCGAACTGGGAAGAAGGTACGCAAGCATGTGTGTATGTGCACGTGATGTATGTATGCATTTCCAGCTTTGTTGACTTTTTAGAATCTTAGTGACAGGATACATTAAATTCATGGGGAAGGTAAAAGACCATTAGGTGATGTTACACATGTAAGTTATGGTAAGGGCAACTGATGCTTTTTGTAGAAAGAACTGTGAAACACATATATCTGTGTTGCCTTTGGGTGACATATATCTATGTTGCCTTTGCTCTGAGAATAAAGCTGTAATTGTGGGCAGACAAAACCCCTTCTAATTCCCCTCATGGTACATGTCATCCCCTACATCCAATTTTGGTTTCCTTTTTTGTTAAGAAACTCTTTAATACCATGCCCCCAGTTATTAAGATGCTGAATATATGGTTTTATCGTCAACAACCAGGACCGACTTGAAGTGACAGCTGATTCTGTTACATGATCTTTTCAGAAAGAATAGCCACACAGCAATTGTTGTCAAACTAAAGTTCTCAGATTTGTAAATATCTCTTGATATCTCAGTCCCTCACAGAAAACTTTCCTGTCCCGTTCATAAACTTGCTTCTTTGTTTAAGCGTATATTCTGAAGATACGATATACTAAAAGTGTATGTTACTTTATGGGAATCGTACTAAGGTGGCATATGGTTCAGATGAGCAATGGGGTATCCTGTTTTAATTCTCTTCTGGGCTAAAATCTTAATGGCTACTTAAATTATAATACAAACATTTGGGGCCATCATTTTCTGTCTTTATGTTAACATGGACACCTAAGCTTTTTCTGAGAAAAATCTTGGCTCTGTCTAGGAGCTATCCCTTGGTCTGTTTTTGTGGGTATCAAAACGTATTTTCAGGCTTTTGCTACATTTTAGACTCTGTTCTAAGTTCTAAGTAAGGTGAACGGAACCAAGCCATCCAGCCGTGTGCTTTATAGGAACATACAATACCTGTTTTCTAACTGCTTTCAGGAAATACAACTCCAATTTATAGCTTTGTTGTAATTATCAAATCTATTCCCCCCAATTTTTATGGTGATTAAAACACCCAGTAGTTGAGACCCACTGTGGAATTTAATAAGGATGTTGGTTTTGATAAAGCCTGGGGTATGGTAAAGAGAGGAGTTGTGCACCGTTTTCCAGTTATGGACTCTTGAAGTTGGTTCACTACAGTGATAGTTCCCTGTAAAAGTAACCGTCTTCTGTGTGCTTTTATCTAGTTTAAATGTACACGCACATCCTTTCCTTCTTTCTGGTGGTGCATGGAGAGGAGAGACCATCATCAATGTCATGTTTGAAGGGATTCTGAACTTGGGAGTTCAAGGTCAAATAGGAGTGCAGACAGCTTTCCAGGTCAAGTCCTCCCACCCCAAAGGACCATGCATATTTTGTTCCACTATGTTGCATTGTAAGATATTTGAGCATTAGTACTAACTTGCTCCACTGTTGATAAGCAGGATGAGGAGGTCCTGTAGTTGGATGTAGTGGACTTCCCTGGGATCAATTTCAAAAGTTCAGACCCCATCCCAAGTATTTCTACTTCCCATAAGAGTAGGCTTGTAATAAACATAAATGTAAGTCATTTCTCATGGCTACCATGCAGTTATACTTTTGGTGGACATCCAAAATTGTCATCTCCACTTTTGCCATTTGTACTTACTCATCTCTCTCAAAGTTATATCCATTTTCTCTGTCCCTTTAGTTTAGGCTGTTATAATTTTTCACATGAAACTTTGTAATTTCTCAGTAGGCTGTCCTCTTTTTGCTTCTTAGTAGGACAGGATAGCTTACAATGGGACCTCTTACACCTTGCTTTCTCCCTTGCATCCTAAACTGCCTACTATTTTTTTTTGTGTGTAAAATGTACAAGGCTATTTTGATTTCCTGATGTTTCTGTCTTTTCTTCTCCAAGCTTCTTATCGTATCTGCCTGATGAACTTTTTTTTTTTTTTTTTAAAGATTTTATTTATTTGACAGAAAGAAACACAGCCAGAGAGGGAACACAAGCCGGGGGAGTGAGAGAGGGAGAAGCAGGTTTCCTGCTGAGCAGGGAGCCCGATGCGGGGCTCGATCCCTGGTCTCCAGGATCATGACCTGAGCAGAAGGCAGTCGCTTAACCAACTGAGCCACCCAGGCGCCCTTGCCTGATGAATTCTAAGACTGAGCTCAGAGGCCTCCACTTCCATGAAGCCTTTAATGATTGTTTCAGCCTGTCTCCTACTTGCTCTTTCGGCATCTTGTTTATCCTAATTACAGCGCTCTAATTATTGGCTAATTGCCTGTCAGCCCTACTGCACTGCAAACATTTGGAAGACAGAGCCCGAGTCATATTCATCTCTGCAGTCCCAGAACCGGCACAGTGCTCGGCAATTAAGGGGTGCTTAATGAGAATGTTTTGAATGTGTTGTTTCTGAATGCCTTCTGAAAACTTCAGGAAGTGTTGTTGGTGTTTGGGGGAAGGATTTTATTGAGTTTCTGTGGTGTGTCTTCAGGGGAGATATTTGAACACAACTGGGAACTACCTAAAGGAACTTGACAAATTATCTACTTTATAAATACAACTAAATGCCTTGGAATTGGCGCAGTTTCTCAACTCTGATGCTCAGGAGATCAGAGATTTAAAATTTCATTTACATATGAATGCTTTGAGCCTTTAACTGCCACCCAGAAAGCTCTTCAGAGAGTGCCCCTACGGTGACCCCAGAGTACCTACTAAGCATGCCTGTCCCTCACAGAAAACTTTCCTGTCCCGTAAGTAAACTTGCTTCTTTGTTTAAGCGTATACTCTGAAGTTACGATATACTAAAAGTGTATGTTAAACTTTATGGGAATCTTACTAAGGTGGCAGAACCCCGAATCCTTCCCCTGACACTGCAAAGAAGAACGAATGGGATGCAGATGCCCAAGCAACCACTGAGGAATTACTTTGAGACACTTGCTCTCTTGCACTCTCCCACATCAGCATCACCAGGTCCCACTAATTCTCCCTCTTTAATGATATTGCAAATCTGTTCTTTTCACCCCAGTTTTATAGCTACCCATCTTTTCTCCCCAGATAACTGAAAAAGGCTCTGGTTTGCTTTGTTTCCTCCCATCATCTGTTCTCTACAGTGAGTTGAATGATTTTTCCAGAAGCAAATCTGATCATGAGTTGGTCCTCCATAAAGCTGTCTCTGGGTTTCCATTACCCTCTGCAGGGTCCAAATTCCTCAGCCTAGCTCCTCAAGCCCTTTGGTGGTGTAGTGCCTGCTTTCTCTTCTAGCTGAGCTCCGCTCGCTGCCCCCACCCCCTAAGGCTTTAGTCATACTGAATGACTTGCTTTTCCCCCCAAATGGCATATTTTTTTGCCTTCAGGTTTGTGAACACAGTGTTCTGTTTTTCTAGAACTTCCCACCTACCTCCTCATTCCCACCTTCAACGTCCTATTCATCTTTTAGTTATTAACTTAAACGTCGTCTCTTTTGGAAGAATTTATTTAATCTCCCGAACCAGGTCTCTATTCATTATAAGTGTCCCATGAATACAGTGTTATGATTCTTACCACAGACATTGTGGTGATCTAAGCATGTTTGTCTCTCACTGGGCTGTAAACTCCATTGATATAAGGCTCGGTCTTATTCATCATCATAATCCTAGTTTCTAATACAGTGTCTGAATACAGAGGTTGCTCAAGAAATATTTGTTGATTGAACAAATAATTGTCAATACATAGCCACATAAATACATTAGGCAGTTTGCAAATAACTTTGGCGATCTGTTCAGACAAAATTCTTTATAACCAAAACAATCTTGACATTTGTTTTAACCCAGATACTTAGGACCATTAAAAAATATTCACCTACTTTATTCAGATCTTTATCTGTTTGCTTATGAAAGGTGAAAGAGTCAGTCCAGTCTAATTAGGTGTGAAAAGGGCCAGAGGTCTATATCCTGGTCCTACCATGCTCTGAGGGCATATATTGTCTTGGCTTCTGCCAATTAAAATAATGGTAATGGAGAAGTGGAACCGGAGAGAATTCATGTATCTTTTTATGGTAGGAACAAATTGTGAATATGAGACAAAGGAGATTATGTAGAAAATATTCTGACCTTGAGTAATACTAAGCCTGAGAAAAGTTTATGTAGATAGAGAAACAATACTAACTTTCTTGCCCTAGGTTACTGCTGAGGGCAAAATTTACATGTGATTTCCAATCCTCTAGGGATGATCTCATTTAAAGGAAGTTGAAAGTGAGCCATGTTTCAAGTCTAGGTGCAATTCATGCAACTTCCGTGAAAACACCAGGGAAACTAGTTAAAAAGGAATATACACACATAATAAGTTGAGTTACCAGCAGTGATAGTCTGTTGTATGGATAATTTGTTTAAACTCAAAACAATTAAACTCTTTGAAAAAATGACTTAGATCCACAGTACATGTGGAAAGAATAGCCAGTTCCTAAAAGTGTAGGAGACTGTTCATAATCTCAGAATTTTTTGGTGTTTGGATACTGGTGAAAGAGACTGTGATAGTAGTGAATCCTTCAGAAAACATCACTGTTCTGTTTAGGAAGCTTGCCCTCAGGAAGCTTGATGATTTGCTATTTCCTGTGTGTATTTCTTGTCAAGTACGCCACAACTTACTCAGCATTTCTAGTTCATTTGTTGAGGACTTATGAGAGCATAGGAAGTCCCATTAGCCCCTGGGTACACCAAGGTGCCTGAGATGGAGATGCTGCTTGTGAGGAGTGCCTGGACTCAGGGTGGAACCACTGATATTAATAATCACATGTCAACAGGAGGAGGGAAGTGACTAATTCTGCTTGGGGGAGAGAGAGAAGTCTTTGGGTCTGAGGACATTTGACTTGTATGAAGTCCTTAAACAGGGTTTTCCAGGCTTTTGTTCAGGGTAGAGAGTGCAGAGTGGGGAGTAGGATGGGTTTTGAGGAGAACATTCCAGCCATCTGGACTAGTATGGGCAGAGCAATGTAAAGATGTATGGGATTTTGTAGGCAGGGTGGAAATTTGGTTGGGGCAGTGGAGTAGGATTTTGGAGAGGAAATGAGTGAAGAGGAAATGAGCTCTTTACTCATTAAAGAGTAAATTATTACTAATTATTACTAAAATAATTTTCTTTGAGATTAGCAATGACCTCCCAATACTGGTGATTTAGTATCTGATGGCCTTTGCTCAGTTCTTAGTCTCTTTGACCTGTCTTCCGCACTCAATGCATTCCTCCGACCGCCCCTTTTCTGCTGAAGGTCTTTACATGTCTTTTCTCTTTTGCTCTTTTTCTTTCTCTCTGTGCTCTCTTGCTTCAGAAAGGAACAAATATCTCTGATAAGATAAAATGATGTAAAAACAAAATTTAAGCAAACAGGCAAAGGGAAAAGTGTAGGAAGGATCATGAAGATCATTCCAGGGGTGAGATAGTACACAAAGTGTCACATCTAATTAGGAACATTTGCCAGAGTTGGGTCGCAAATTTGGATCTACTTCCTGTCCTTAGGTTTTCCAACCTGAATCATGACAAAAAAGGCAGCCTGCAGCAGGAGCACATTAGATTCATGTTTAAAAGTCCTATTTGTGATGACTTCCATGATAGTTTATCCACTTTTTGTGTTAAGAAAAGAAATGCTCCTGAATCTGCTGAGAAGGAAGAAAACCAACCTGGAAATAAGTATTAGAAGGGAGTAAGTCTGTAAGTGGTACAGGGAGTCTGCTTAAGGGCCATTTGCTTTACTTTCTCCTATGAAGGCTTTCAACATCATTTGCCTCTTTACTGAGGCCTGGTTCTGGAATGTTACATGAAGGACTGGGTTTTCCCAGTTATCATGTCTCCCATGATAACTCCCAGTTATCTTCTCTTTGGTTGGTAGAATACTATCTCCCAGTTATCAAGTCTCTTTGGTAGAATGTCATTGACATTTGCTAAAAATACACAGGCAATATGTATCAGAGACCGTGGATTGGAAAACACAATTTTTCTTTTCATTGATCATGTTATTTATTTATTTATTTATTTATTTATTTATTTATTTATTTTAGTCCAGTCTACACAGGCTAGAGGATTCACTGGGGGCACCAGAAAAGCAGACTTTGGTTACCTAGAGATACAGGAGATTAGGGGGTAAAGGTAAGGATGGGAAAGAAGTACCCAAACTTCTCAACTATGATGGTTTGGGCCCTTCATATGCTACTATCCCTTGATGTTCATTATGAAAGTATGTTCAGAGAGCCTGGGTGACTCACTCAGTTGAGCATCTTACTTGAACTCAACTCAGGTCTTGATCTCAGAGTCATGAATTCAAGCCCTGTGTTCAAACTCCCACCTGGTATGGAGCCTACTTAGAAAAAAAAAATAAAATAAAAATTTAAAATGTAAAATTACTTAAGAAATAAAAATATTTTCAAATCAGGAAGCAATGTAAAAGAGGAAGAAAATGAAGGGAAGTTAAAAAAACTTAAAAGGGACAGTTGGTTGAATGGAGGTTATAATTTAAAAAGAGAGAATAAGGTAAGAAAAATTAAGCTAAAAGGAAATGAAGTGGAAGCTAAAATAGAGATTTAAAACCTCCACAAAGGTAAAAGGTTATGAGTTTAAAAATACAAAACCCATGAGATTTTAAAAATAAAAGAAAAAATACTATAAGCCAATGAGATAAAAGGTTAAAACATGACTAAAAGCTATAATGGTCCAGGCTAAAAAGCTAAGGCCCATGAGATAAAAATCTAAAAACAGACCATTCCTGGGGATTAAGGCATTGGCACAGCAAATCAGAGCTAACACAACAACAACAACAACAACAACAAAGAAAAAAGAAAAAGGAAAAAATTAAAATTAAATTGAAATTATAAGAATAAAGTAGGCTAGTGAAGGTATTATATACATATTTTTCAATTAACAAAACATAAAAGAGGACTGGTTCAGGGAAATGGAGTATGTGATGAAATTCTCAGAGCAGCCCGGTCTTCCCCTGTGGGGCACGGAGGTCTAGGGGAGGCTGCGCTGATGGTCTCTTTGCACGTGGGGTGTGGGACAGAGGGCAGAGGCTGTCACCCACTGGGAGCTGGGGAGAGGATTGCAAAAGCAGGAGCTGGCCTGGCTTCTGGACCCTCATAGGGAAGCAGCTCCGCTCTCTGTCTTTTTAAAATTCCCCCTGACTTGCTCTCCCCTTTCCCCAGTTCATTCTGACTGCCCCTCAGCCAAGTAGCCAGCCTCTGCCTTCAGCACCTCCTTTCTGATCTCTGCACTGGCTGCCTTCCTAAGCCTTTTCCTTCCAGTCTCTTCCCACTTTGCAACTGGACTAATCTTCGGAAAACACCATTTTGGCCATGGAATATATTGTATAAAAACCTTCTGTGCTTATCATTGGAAAGACCAAAGTCCTAAAAGGCCTCACAAAATCTGGCTTTAATCGACTTTTTCAAATAAGTTAGAGATCTTCTATGTTCATACTTATACCTTGTCTACTGCATTATTTATGCTAACCCCCAAGATATCTGGAGGTTACATACTTTTGAGTTTGGAGTTTGATCGCCAGATTTGGAGGTATTTCTGAAAAATGGAATTTTTAATTCTATTTTGAAAAAGTCAGAGTAAATTGATACTGATTTTGTTTCGGTTTTTCGTTCTCAGACAAATTAAAGGTTCAGGGGGTGGGTGAGAGGGAAGAAAAAGAACTAGGATTCATATGCATGTGTTTCTGGGGAAATTGGATTTTTGTTTTACTGGAATTAAGGCTGGAGCTTCCTTCTTAGCTGTTCCCCAAAATGACTTTCTTTCCTGAGTTTAAGGATATATTATCTTTAAAAATGTTTCTTGAGTATTTCTCTATTCAGTTCTGAAAATAATGAAAATTCAGCTTCTCTCAGTGTTTGGAAGGGGAAAAAAAAATTTGGAAAATCAAACTAACCATATTTAAGATTATCCCAATGAGTTTTCTGCCAAAACACCAGATGCTACTGGAAAAAAAAAATATCTGCCACAATTTGCTGTCTGGGAACTGTGCCTGACTCTTTAACAGGGATGAGGAGAGCGATGTAAAAGAATGAGGTAAATGGCAAATCCTACTCCAAATAAACAGTGATTTTATATTTAAAAAAGGTTCTAGTTAAGACTACTAGGATTACTGCATTGATTCACCTCAAAATTCTATTATTTATCAGGAACTACAAGGACATCTTATAGCCAATGCCATATGAATGCTAGTCACTGTCATACTTAGCCATCCTAAAAACATTTTGATATCTTCATAGTTAAAAGTTCTACTGATATCATAATTTCAGCCCAGGAGCATTTTAGATTCAGAGCTATTTTCTCATGTTGATTTTTGTTGTTCTTTCAGTTTTTGCTTGGGTTTAAATAGGTCCAAAGCCTTTTATAAGCCAAATCTATGTTGCTTTTACCATGTACATATTTAGGTTTCTTCCTTCTCCTCTCAGTGAATGAAAACAGCATTAGAAATAGAATTGAACTTTGGGAAATGGAATATGTGTGTAGCTTAAATTGAAGCAATTAAAGCAAGCTTCAAATTAGAAGTTTCAACTTAGTTTGATTTTTGGTCATTAAAAAGTGCTCAGGTGACTTGTATACTCCATTTTCATGCAGCTCTATGATCTGGCTCCAGCCTTCAGCTGGAGAAGAAGTTCCCATACGGTGTGTGAAATGAAGACTTTGCTATACTTCTTAAAATTCTGCAGGATTTAAAAGAAACCCAGAGGGAAGATGGGATCTAAAATTTCCTGCCTTCTGCTTTTTGAGTTACCCTAGTTTTTACTCAATCTGAGGTTCAGATTATTCAGTAGCTCACCATTTCTTCAATTTGTTATGGACTGAATGTGTGTGTCACCCCCAAATACATATGTTGACGTCCCAACCCCTAGTGTGGCTGTATTTGGAGTAAGGAAGTCATGGAGTCTAAATGAGGTCATAAGTTGCCCATGCACTGAGGAGAGACCATGTGAGGACATAGTGAGAGGGTGGCTTTCCACAAGCCAGGAAGACGCAGTCTTCAGGAACTGAATTGGCCAGAAACTTGACATTAGAATACCCAGTCTGTGCTGTTTTGTTATGACAGTCTGAGCAGACTAATACAATATTCCTGTTTCTACTGATAACAGAAGCAGAGAAATTACCTCCAAAAAGGATATGGGGTATAGGCAAGGGCAGGACCACATTTATCTTGCTGAATGACTGTATCCCTAGCACTGGAGGAGGACCTGGCAGTGTTTATTTTGTGAAATGAATGAATGAATGAATGAATGAATGAATGAATGAATAGATAAACCATCTAAGCTTCTCTGGGGCATCTGGGTGGTGCACTTGGTTGAGCGTGTGGCTCTTGGTTTTGGATCAGGTTGTGATCTCAGGTTCATGAGATTGAGCTCCACATTGAACCTGGTATTTGGCTTGTGCTCACCTTAGAGTCCGCTTAAGACTGTCTCTCCTTCTCCTTCTGCCCCATACGCTGTGCTTTTCACCGCTCACCCTGCCCCGCCCTGTGCTCTTGTGTGCTCTGTCCCTAAAATAAATAAATAAATCTTAAAAAAAAATCTAAGCTTCTCATGATAGCTTCATTGACCATTGATATAGATTACAACAGGAAATACTGCATTTCCTCCCTTCAAAACGGTACATATATGCCTATCTTGTTTCTTTTTTTCAAGATTCTATTAATCCACTTGTCAGAGAGAAAGAGAGAGAGAGAGAGCACACAAGCAGGGGGAGCAGCAGGCCAAGGGAGAGGGAGGCTTCCCGCCCAGCAAGGAGCCTGATGTGGGAATTGATCCCAGAACCCTGGGATTATGACCTGAGACAAAGGCAGCCATTTAACTGACTGAGCCACCCAGGTGCCCCAATCTTGTTTATTTCTGATGATCTTTGGGGCAGTCCCAACTAAAAGCCATCCTGAGATTTTTTTTTTTTTTAAGTCCAGATTTTATTTAGATTTCACTAACATTTCCATTATCATTCTCTCTCTCTCTGCAGGATTCAATTCAACATATACATTGCATTTATTTGTCATGTCTCCTCTCGACTTTGGTCTGTGATTTTTTTTTTTTTTAATTCATTTGAGAGAGAGCAAGAGTGTAAGAGAGATCATCAGCAGGGGGAGGGACAGATGATGGAGGAGAAACAGACTCCCTGCTGAGCAGGGAGCCAGATGCAAGGCTCTACCCCAGGACCCCTGGATCATGACCTGAGCCAAAGGCAGATGTTTAATCAACTGAGCCACCCAGGTGCCCCGATCTGTGATTCTTGCCAAGTTTTTCCTTATTTTATGTGACCGTAAAGAGGACTGGCCAACTATCTTGTATAATATCCCAAGTCTGATAAATATCAGACAAATCTCATTATTAGACTGCAGGTATGAGTCTTTGGAAAGAATACTAGAGATGGAATGTGCTTCTCATCCATGATATGAGAAGGCATATGATATCTATGTGAAATCACTAGTGACATTAAACTAAAGTTGTCTGTACCAAATTATTATGATTACTTAATACTTCTATAATATTTGCAACAATAATACTTTGCACCTTCTGGCTGGAGAGATGATTTCAATCTCACCTCCCTAAACTCAGAAATGAAAACTTCTTTCTTTCTATAATGTTAGAGAAAGTAAGATTATATGTATATCTTGGTGTGGGGTCTTATATATTGTAAATATTACTTTTATAGCCTAAAATTTTCCTCTGAAGAACTGCAGTGAAAAATGCTGAATAAATTAATACAGAACAATTTTTCTCTAAGTTTCTTAGTTCATTCCTGAGATCCAGATAGGAACATTGATGGCATCGAGCCCAATTTAGCCCTCCCGGTATTAGCACATTAGGCACCTTATAAAATATAATTTATTTAATGTCCTGCCAGCCATGCCACCCTCAAGTGTGATGTCATCAACACATTAAATAAGAACATTTGGGACCTCTGGTAAAAAGGGTTTTTGGCAGGTAACTGAGAAGGTAGAATGAAGTAGGAGTGTGGTCTCCGTTTGGTTCCACCTGAGTAACGCACTTGTGAGGGATGCCTAGGGCTGTATGCTGATGGGCACAAATAAAGAGACATAAAACTAGGAGTCAAAGGACTTCATTCTGAAAAGGTTGAGATGTTTCCCTCCACCTTATATTTTGAGGGACTATTTATGTTGGAGCTTATCCAAAGTTGTGTCAAATTAGGTTGAGTCAAGGAGTCTCTGGAGGGTCGAATGCTTGTCCAAAGGGGTAGTTCCCTTGGCCAGGGTTTGGCACATGAATGAACACTTTGCTCCCCACAAGGTCTTTAACTTGCTTAGCTTCACTCTTGAATTGGGCCCATTGTGCTTCACTAAACTCTTGAAATTTTATTGGCTATTCATATTTTACTCTCTGTCTTGGGATATAATTTAATGCATCTATGGTCAGAAGGCAATCAAAAAGTGCCTGTGACTAAAAAGAGAGTGGTAGCGGCAGAGGGGTATTAAAGAAAATTTCTGGGTTAATGTTATTTTGACCATGAATGTTGACTCCAACTGTGATTTCAAAAAGAACATTTTTTAAATGTCTTTTCCTAGTTCAGTAACTCTTTCTGAATGCATATTATGTGAAAATCATTCTTAGATCTAAAAGGATATAAAAGGAAATAAGAAATGACCCTGCCTTTGCATAATAGATTGTTAGACAAAAATAAAATCTGTAATCCAACAATAATAAAGTCTAGTATATTAAATAGAATAAGAAATATAGCAAGAGATTTAAAGAAGCTGTTTATTTAATTAAAGCCCATGGAGGTTTGTAAATTAGATGGACATTTTATGTCTTTAAGAGGTAAGGACATGGGACGCCTGGGTGGCTCAGTGGTTAAGCCTCTGCCTTCAGCTCAGGTCATGATCCTGGAGTCCTGGGATCGAGCCCCACATCGGGCTCCCTGCTTAGCAGGAAGCCTGCTTCTCCCTCTCTCACTCCCCGTGCTTGTGTTCCCTCTCTGGCTGTGTTTTTCTCTGTCAAATAAATAAAATCTTTAAAAAAAAAAAAAGAGGTAAGGACATGCCTGGGTGAAATGATTTGCATTTGGTCACCCGTAAGCATTTCTGAATCCCATAGATAAAACTTCACACTTGCCCTGAGGTTTTGTTATGGGAATATTATCTCACCAAATTAGAAAGCCACCTCAGACCTTTTAGCTGTATACCTTGGCAGTTCTCAATACTGCACCCACATTCCTTGGCAGAAAAAGGCTCCCAAGAATTCTGAGTTCCTAACCTCTAAGTTTTCTTGCTGGTATGTCATCAACCACACCGTATAGCCACCTTCTCCATTCCTTTAGTGTTCGACTAAGCTGAGTACGAGCCGTTAATCTACCCAACACATAGGCCTGATTTATGTATTAAATGATGTATAATAATAAATATTGGGTGGCTTTCAGAGAAAAAACATGTGAAAACACTGTAGTGAGTTTCATTAAATTTCATCTCCTGTAAGTAGGTCTTATTTTGAAACAAGCTGTCTGGTGACGAGGACTTTTTTTTTTGGTGGGAGAGAGTGAGGGCTTGGGAATTTTTCTCATTTTTATATCTCCTCAACAGTGCATTTAAAATAATTATATAATTATATTTTATTTAGCATTTAGGTTCTCATTGTTAAAGAGCTTTTCAAAATATCTAGCCAAAGTGGTAGTTTTCTCTAGAAACTCTAGAGTAAGGAAATGGAATAAATGCATGTGATTTTATCTTATTCCTTTCAGCTTTATCTCATGCTCTCCCTGTAAAACGCTCTTTGCAACAAATGAGTTGCTGCAAACAGTTCACTGATATTATTAGAGAACACACAGAATTCCATTAGGTTCTCTTCGGTACTTTTTGCAGTACCATTTCCTCCCCTTCCTCCCCCGGCCCCCAGCAGCTTAAGAAGTTTTAGCCACTCTTCTGGAAGTGGGGAAGGTGACTTGGATCTCCCCTGAAGGAGCAGCAGAAAGTCAGGCCTCCTCTGCCCGTTCTCCGGGATGGTTTATCAGATGGGCTTGGCCTCATGAGAGAGCTTGGCACAAAGTGTCAAAGCGGAGCCTGGGTTGATTTAGTTTTGCCAGGGTGAGCGATAGCATTGGAGTATGATCGGACAGCCCAAAGGGTCAGTTGAGATACAGAAGAAATGATGACGAGGTAGTGTTTAAAACAACAACAACCACAACAACAAAGACCCCGCTTATACTGGCATCGGTGCCTATGATCTGTCAGGCACTGTTTCAAGCCTTTTGTGTACTTGAACCATTGAATGTTCACCACCATCCCTAGGAGGGAGGTACTGTGCTTTTCTCCAGTTTACGTCTTTACACAACTTGCTGAAGGTCCTCTAGGCAGCAAGCAGAGGGCTGGGGCTTCAGTCCATATTCTAAATCCCCATTCTCTATCTCACCAAGTCATGCGGAGTGGCTGCCTCTGGGTTCCTAAGCCCACACAGTCATCTATTTAGACACTCAAAAGGAGATTACAGTTAAAAAATTACAGTTTTGTGTTACATTAACAATAGGTAATTAGTAATAGTCAGGCCTTCTTATATATTTACTTAGTAAATTAATAGTTCTAGGTTTTTGTTTTAAAGGGTAAGGGTTAGAATAAGAATGGGTTGTGTCCTTTTTGTGTTTAGGGCAGCACATGGGGAATATGTCAGCTCTAGACTTAACGAAATTGAATTAAACTGTGATCCTTAGATTCCTTTCCTGCATTTGTGTCCACCCAGTGCCTGTCACTTGGTAGATGAGCAAAGAATAAAATGAGTTTATTTCCTTGCTTTTATGTCTACCAGTGTTCAAATCACAACATTTGACAAACATTTCTTTCTCTTTTAAGTGTCCTCTATGTGCCAGTTGTTACCTTAGGGTCTGGGATAACCATATTGAACAGGATGAACAGGATCACTGGGCTATGAGCTTTTAGAATCTGGTGGAGGTTACAGACAAATAAATAAATGTAAGTACGGTTGGATAAGATAGACGAGATATCTCGGTCTTCTACCCACAGACACCTAGTTATCTTGAGATTTTGCTTTTAAAGTCACAACTGGATAACAATAGCAACAGCAAAAAATTCACTAATACAGGCACAAGATGGAGAAATTGTGGCTATTGACCTATGAAAGTTTGTAATGACGATTCTCCAGCATAGTGAGATTTTTACATAAGAAAAAGCATTAATGGGGGAAAAGCTGTAATTTTAACATGCCCAAGTATATAATTTAAGACGATGGTAGCAAATTGGAATAGCACCAAATGAAACTCAGAAATATTTGTTGAATGAAAAAAAGCTAAATTGGCTACAGAGCTCTTCCATCTTGCTCCTTAGTTGAGAAACATTTGAACTACTTTTTCAGTTTGCCTAATTTCATTCCTTGTGTTAATGATTGCCCTGCTAGATCTCAATTAGTTTTCAGGTTTTATTTTTCTTCACAAAGAATTCAGCAATTCTCTTCTTTGTTCTGTTTTAAGAAACATCTGTTGCAAATCTAGTGTTGAGTTTATTTGAAACTAACAGCTGCCCAGTAGCATTTTAAGAGAAATAATCTAGGTGAAATTTCCCCACTGATATTTTTCTAAAAGGGCTAGATTCTAAAAATTTACCTTTAATTACATTTAAATTATGCGATATGAGGGATATGGGAATGGCAACGATTGTCCCTGTTTAACATGGTGGATCAGTGTTTTGTGTTTATGATAATCCCAACGAATTTAATCCAAATATTTAGATATTTAAAGACTACATAAGAAAAGAAAAGTTACAATTTAAATTGGAGGCCAGCTGGTTTATCTGGCTCTTGGCTAATGCTTTCCAAGCAAAGTACCACTGCCCAGACTCTACAAGTTTCTTTGACAAATTCCCAAGTCATGTCTGCCTACAAATCACATTAAAATAAATTTGAATGGTATAACAATCCGAGTCTTTGAGTTGAGCTTACTTTTCAGAACTAAGCAAACAACAAGCTACTACTAAAACAACCATTAAAAAGAAAACCACAAAACTATTACCAGACTGACTCCTACAAATCTTGGGGCCTCCAAAGTCCAACTCACAAGTTTTAACTAATTCAGCAAAGAACATTTATGGAATGTTTACAAAGTCTCCTCTGAACACGTAAAATATGACAACAACAATGCACTCTTTAAAGCCTGAATCTGTAGAATTGCTCAACCACTGAATAGGTCTTAGGTTCATATAGCTAAGCCTTTGCATAGAGTCCATTGTGGACCTCACACTGTTCTAAGCTTATAGACATACCATGTCTCACTCTACACAAAAGCCTCGTGAGGTGAGGATTATTGCTAACTTCAGACTGTAAAAGAGGAATGGAAGTCGAAATATTCATTAAAGTCATGTAAACAAACAGATGGACAGAGTCTAAGGTCACTGAGCTAACAAATGACAGCGCTGGGACAGACATAGGCATTTCTAATTCAAAATTCCATCTGCCCTTACTGCAATTGAGGACTCAAATTCTAGGCATCTGCCTTGGGAGAGTGCAAAAGTAGTAACGAAGATTTTAGGGGTGGAACTCACTGGCTCATTCTGTGTCTGGGTGCTAGTTCTCTTTACTTCATCCCTAAAAAGTGAAGCCTTTTCTTCCTTCTCCTTCTTCTTGTACTTCTCTTGCCTTTATATGCCTGTGGTCCCATAGTTTATATTCCTACTGTGTACTAATATGGGCAACTCTTTCTAAGTGCCCATCAGAGTCTGCCAAAGTGTCTATGCATCACAGGACAAGAAAAACCAAAAAATAGTTAGGTAAAAGGGAGTGCATAGAGATCAAATTATACCATTCAAACTTCAAAGGCAAGTTTTGTTTTTCTTTGCTATTCCAATAATGTAGCCATAGAGAATCACTGAGTGATGGCATGTTAGAGTTGGAAAGAACCAGAGATGTAATCAAGTCAATGTCTTCACCATAAAGGGGAAGGAAATGTGTTCTAGAGAGTGAGGGTGGTGTCTGAGTTCACAGAGTCAGCAAGTGGGACTTGGCCATGGGAGCGCTCCTGCTCAGTGTATGCTCTTCCCTTTGCATCCACGTCCAGGAGGTCACTTTCTGGCATGCAGAGTGACTGCTTGGCTGCTCCCAAGCACAAGGCTCCATATCATGCTGGATGAGGCAGGGTCAGTTGCCGTTAAGACCTTGAGTTCTCGACTCACATAGACCAGGGTCCACACTTCAGCAACTTACTGTGTCATTCAAGTCAAATTACTTATTCTCTTTAACTCTTGCTTCCCCAGCTGTAACAAGTGATGATACTTTGTGCTTGTTGTGGTTGTTGAGAGGTTTAAAGGGAATAAGAATGTTTATAGACTGCTAGCTTGCTTGCTCTGTGCCGTATTCTTTACTAAATGTTTTATATTTATTTTTTCCTGTAATAATAATAATTTTTGTAAAGTGCTTCAACCATTAAGTACTAAATGTGTGTGTATATATGTGTGTAGAGATGTGTGTGTGTGCACACAAACTCATACTCATACACATATCAGTTAGGAATGACACACATGCACACACATACACACACACACATCTCTACACACACAATGTGTGTGTATATATGTGTGTACAGGTATAGGAATATCATTACAGGTCAGGAATATCATTTAAGCCTTTACTACACTGACTTTAATAAATAACAATGTCCTATGGTAGGCACTCTGGGCACATGAAGCTACAAGGGTTGATGCTCTTTCTGTCTTTCTGCCCTGCCAAACCCTTAGTAGAAGGCTTCCACTCTCAGGGTCACAGGATGGCTGCTCAGCCATATGCCACCTGTGCTTCAGGCTGTCAAATAGCAGGAAGGAAGAGAGTAGGAGCAGAAGGGCAAAGCATGCTGGCTGGGATATTTAACCCAATGATATGTAGGTGCTTCTGCTATATACCACTAACATCTCTATCTACCAGAAAAGCTTGGGAAGATAACCTTTATTTGAGCTTATTCTATCCCCAAATGTATGAAATGAGTAGGTAACTGTCAGTTTCTGCCACATCTTCATCAAGGTCAGGTAAAGATTCTGTATAACCTCCAGTTTATTGAGAAGCATGTGTGTGTGTACACTATGAAAATAGTATACTGTATATTAATAATAATAAATATTTTATTACACTGTATATTTACACATTTACATTTTATTGTAAAGAAAACATGGCTGCTTGTTACATATAGCCCTGTGGTCTTAGTATTTGTAGAGGTCAGGAATATAAATGTGATTTGCACATTGTCCCAGTGGATTGGTGGCTGGGATTTGGGGCAGAAATTAAGCCAAAGAAAATCATCACAGAAACGATTTGTTATACGTTGGAGTAACTGAAGCAGGTTTTATTTTTTTATTTTTTATTTTTTATTTTTTGAAAGATTTTATTTATTTGACAGAGAGAAACACAGCCAGAGAGGAAACACAAGCAGGGGGAGTGAGAGAGGGAGAAGCAGGCTTCCCGCCGAGCAGGGAGCCCGATGTGGGACTCAATCCCGGGTCTCCAGGATCATGACCTGAGCCGAAGGCAGTCGCGTAACCAACTGAGCCACCCAGGCGCCCCTGAAGCAGGTTTTAGAAAGGAATATAACAGCAGAGAAAGGGAAAGTCAGCTAGAAATGTGATGAAAGAGATAACTATGGAGGAAAATTCACCTAGGTACAGAGAAATTGTCTAGGAAAGAGAGCAGTATCTATAAGTAGGATATCTGGAGGGTATTTTTGCACAAGAAGTTAGGAAGCTATTTGAGGGGTCATCTCATCTAACCTTGAGTTCAACAGATGGAAAAACCAAAGAGGTGGCCTGGACTCCTCACTTTGGGACAAGAGGAAGAGAGAGAGAGAGAGAGAGAGAGAGAGAGAGAGAGAGAGATATCTCCAGTTTATATTTGGGATAGGAGGAAGGTTAAGATTAGAAGGGAAATATAATAGCTTGTAATAAGTTGCTCCAAGTTGAATTGAGTAATGAATCTCTATACTTACATTTAATGGCATATATAAAATAAATGTCCTACCCTCACTGCCTCCTTGAACTTGGGCTTTCTTCCACATTCCTTACTAAGCAGGGCCATTGGAGAAGACACACAGCAAAGGGCCACAGAGCTAAGTTTGAAGTCTTAGGAGAGAATCTCCTGAGATATCGGCTGAGAACCATAGAAAGTTACTTGTGGTAGAAATTTTCTGGAATTTTTCCATTCTAAGATACTCTGAGCTCATTTTGTCATAAGCCTTCCTGACAACAAATAACATATTGACTGGTTCCTGTAGTTTAATAAAGAACAGCATGAAATCTTCTGGACAGGTCAGTTCCTCGTTAGCTGTGTTTGAGGCTAAGTATTAATACCCAACACATAGTAAGCGCTTGATAAAAATGTAATTAAATTTATAAACTAAAATAAGTGAATGAATAACTTTCTAGGGAGTACTTAGTGTGGCTCCAGGAAATGGCAATATGGTTATGTTTACTTATTCAGCTAGTATTAGTGCTGAAAAAACTAGCTTGCATGAAGTATAATTTAGTTTTTATTTTTTAGTATTTGGTTGAAATCTGTTCCCCACTTTTTTTTTTTAAACTATAAGTCTTATAGATCTGAGTCTGATTATCTCAGAGGGTAGTGTTTATTCATTTGATAAAGATATGGCCATACTATGTTCCAAACAGTGCTCTGATTCCTTCTCTCAAAGAGCTTTTGGCCTATGAGAAAATAAAAACATAAAATATCAGTTAATGTATAGTGCTATTATGTATGTGCTGAAGTACAGTGATGTAATGCTATAATGATGATTGGCACAGGATCCTCCAGCAACAAAGGGAGGTAGGTCAGTGTCATTTGCAAGAGCCTAAACTTAGATTTCAAAGTTTATATTTACATTTTCTCATCTGTGTATGGCCCCTCACTAGCTGTGTAATGTTTGGCAAATTAGTATATCTCTCCCAGCCTCAAGTTCCTCACTTGTAAAATGAAGCTAATAGTAAGACTCATCTCAAAAGGTGTTGTGAAGACTTTAAGAGATACATTTATAATGAAATCAGTTAGAATAAAATAAAATTCTGGGGCACCTGGGTGGCTCCGTGGGTTAGGGCCTCTGCCTTTGGCTCAGGTCATGATCTCAGGGTCCTGGGATCGAGGCCCACGATGGGCTCTCTGCTCAGCAGGGAGCCTACTTCCTCCTCTCTCTCTGCCTGCTTCTTTGCCTACTTGTGATCTCTCTCTGTCAAATAAATAAATAAAATCTTAAAAAAAATAAAAAAATTAGAATTCTGTAGCATCATGCTACATCCTACTGTCGTTTCTTACCGAGCTCTTCCTCTCTCCCTTCACACCAGGCACACTTCCTCCAGGGACTAGAGTACACCAAGCTTTTGCTCAGGACCTCAGCACATGCTGGTTCCTTGTCTGCAATGCTCTAACACCCCAATTTACATCCTTGAGATTTTGGCCTAAGTATCTTTTTTTCTCATCCCAAAGTGTAAATAAATCACTTTGCTGCCTTCTCTCCTAACTGCCTGTTATTTTCTTCCACAGAACTTGTCATAATTTGTAATTATACATTTTCTTGTATCTATATAGTATTTATCTTCCTTATTTATACAGTAGCTCAAGGAGGGTAAGGATCATGTATCCTTTGGGTTCATCACCAGGAACTCAGTTCAGGATGAATCTTGGCACATAAAATGTACTTTAAATATTTGGTATTTAATGAATAAACAAATGAATGGAAACATGACTTTGCATGTAAAGTATTAACACTATGTTTTTGGCTCATAGTAAAGTATCTTTTAAGTGCCAAATTTTATCTCTCAAAGAGAGGTATCAGATTTAAATTGTGTGAGAAGTCAGAAAAGTTTTCTTAGAAGAGATGACACTGAAGATGAATTCTGAGATCAAATTTTATATCCCCGTTTAGAGATCACATGTTTTCTGGCAATATCAGTAAGTTTTATAGAAATCCTGAAGAAATTTAGTGAAAAAAAATGACTAGTCACTTCACATTTGAAATTATTTAACATGATTTCTTCTGTGTTGAAAGCATTGCCTCACATCATCTCCTTGAGGTAGGTAGTAAGAAAGATGATTATTTCTGTTTTAGAGGTAGAGAATTTTACAACAAAAATTAAAAGTTAAGTCAAGCTATGTGGTGGAACTTCTGCAAGAGATGAAGGACTAGAAGGCAAAGGGCAACAGAGCAAACTTGAAAGCCTACAAGTCAAGGAGACTACTACTCAGCTCCCAGCAAAGTACACATTTGGAGGCCATAGGCTACATGCTGGAGCTGATCTGTGCAAAAAGGGCATGCAGGAAAAGGGAGTGGCCCAGTTCAAGCAGTCTGGATCTCCCAAGTGAAACTCACTAGAGCCTCATTAGGAATCAGAATATCTCTGTCTTGGTGGGCCTTGGCTCTCATTCTGTGGACTGAAATGACCTCTAGTAGGTCAAAATAAGACTCCGAAGTGTCTTCTGAAGTATTGCAAGGTGCTCACAGTCCTAGGAACGTTTCCCAGAGAATGTGGAAGATTTCAGATCTGAAAGTCTATTTATGAAGTTTTGTAAGAGACTGTCATTCTAGCACATCCTCTGATATTTCAACTCTGCCAGTGTGAGCTCATTTACCGATTTTAACCAAAGATGCTGAAGTACTAAACATCTGTTTTCCCTAAAATGAATGGAAGGCAGAAGGATTAGATTTTTTTTTGATTTCTGTTAAAAAAAAGTTTTTTAATTAATGAATTTATTTTTATTCTCCCTTGGTCTTTGGCCACTAAAGCAACAACTCTCTCAGAATAGATGACAGCAGAGACTATCAAGCCTGACTTTTCAGTTTCCTCTGTCTCAGCTTTGGCAGGCATCTGAATGACTGGACTCAGAGTCATTCTTGAAGTGAATACAGTTGTTTTCTCTGCCTGACATGGCAGTCTCAGAGACTGAGGCTGTAACTATTCTGAGTCAACATGTATTTAGTGTTCATGATAGGCCAGGCTCTAAACTAAGCTCTAAGAATGCAAAGACAATAAAACAAGGTTACTTCCTATGAGGAACTCTAATGTACTGAGTAGGGAGAAATGCCAACAGTTTGCTGTCGTGTGGTAAGTACTCTGTGTTAGGCATACCTTCTGTGGAAGCATAGGAGTGAGAGTAAGGCCTTTAAATCATTCGTTTATGGAGCATCTACTCAAGGCAAGACCTTGCCCTGTAACTGGAGAGGAGAAACACTAAATAAGTTGCTTTTCCTCCAGGAACTCTGCATGCTCCTATTAGAGGTAAACACATAGATAAATAACTCAAATAATAAATAAGGAAATCTGCCATAGTTCTTTAAAATAACTGAAAAAGGGCTCTGTGTCTGAGAGGACATCTATTTCAAGCATTTTTGCAACTAGAAATTCTAAAGGCCTCCCATACCTAACAATTCTCATTAAAATATTTGAATATATATATTTAAAATGCATTGCTGAGCTAGAAACAAAGTAAAGGAAAACCTAAAGGCTTAAAAATAAAGCAAAAGTACAAAATCATAAAGGTAAGCCAGTGGTGAAAATCACCTATTTCTCTAAAATCATCTACTGTTTCCCTATGACTTAGAGCATTGGTTTGGTTGATAAATGTGGGTCATGAAGAAAGGCTAAGACTGTACCAGAAAAGATATTAGACTAGAGATTTAAAAAAAGCCCGAATGTCCAAGTTACAGTCAGTGAAATGGTGAAATGGAAAAATTCCTTCCTTGACTTTGACTGTGGGTGGGAGGGAAAGTTTCTCCCTAGGCCAGCCATCTTAGAAGTTTGGAGTGCAAATACATGATACTTTTGTGTTTGAGATACCTTAAGCTGAGAATTCATTATAAAGTGACTCTATGTTGGTACTGTCCCAAGATGCTTGGAAGAAGCAAATATAAATCTTCTCTGGAAGAATGTACCTTTTATATCTGGACCTCAAAAATTCCCCTAGAGGAAGTTTATGGAACATATGTTTATGATAACAAAATTGTAAAATTGAAGGAAAGAAGCAATCAAGAACATAAATAGTCAAAACAAAAAAACAAAATAAAGCATCAAACAAGCAAATAACTTAAAAATAAAGACAACAGCCTCAGACCCACAAAGATATTAGGTAGTGTAATCATTGAATTAGTATATATTTTTTTTTTTTAAACTGTCAAACTTTATTTATTTATTTATTTATTTTTTTTTAAAGATTTTATTTATTTGACAGCGAGAAACACAGCGAGAGAGGGAACACAAGCAGGGGGAGTGAGAGAGGGAGAAGCAGGCTTCCCGCCGAGCAGGGAGCCCGATGTGGGACTCGATCCCAGGTCTCCGGGATCATGACCTGAGCCGAAGGCAGTCGCTTAACCAACTGAGCCACCCAGGCGTCCCTGAATTAGTATATTTAATGTGTTTAGAGGAAAAATATATTTGAAGTATAGAACAGATTTTAAAAGTGAATAAGTAAATTTGAAGATTAAAATAGAAATTGTAGAGATAAAAATATAACAAAATGAAAGCATGATGAAACAGTTAAATAATACATTAAACAAAGCTGAAGAGAGAATTAATAAATAGGAAGATAGTTGTGAAAATTTAGAATGTAGCAAGAGGAATAGTTAAGATATTATAAAAGAGAAATCAAGAAACATGAAAGATACAGTGAGACAATGTAACGAATGTCTAACTGAGCTTCCAAAAGCAGAGATAATGTAGAGAGGCACTGTATGAAGTAATGAGGTTTGAGAACTATCTAGAAATGATAAAAGAACTATGAATCCTTAGAAGGAGGGAGTTCCAAGCAAGTTGGTTCTAAGTTGATTCCAAGCAAGCTGAAAAAAAGAAATCCACATCAAGACATTTGGTCATTAACTTTCTTTATATCCAAAGCACACCAAAACTGAAACCAAAAACCTTAAAAATAGAGTGAAAAAAAAAAAGGATTTCTATGGAATAAACAGACTGACATCTAACTTCGCAAAAACAACAGTATAAACTAAAAGAACAAAGATATCTTCAGAGTATTAACTTACTGTTGGGTATTTAAAATTATCTTGCAAACTTGAGAATTACACAGTAGTCTTTTCAGGCAGACAACATGAAGGACTTTTTAAATCAATTGTACACCCTAGTTTTGCAAGAAAATCGAACAAGAACCATTTATTTGTATAAAAATTAACAATATTGCTTAATTTTGTGGTTATATAGTGATATAACTAACATATTATGATAATTAGATTTTTTTAAAAGATTTTATTCATTTATTTAACAGAAACACAGCTAGAGAGGGAACACAAGCAGGGGGAGTGAGAGAGGGAGAAGCAGGCTTCCCACCGAGCAGGGAGCCCGATGTGGGGCTCGATCCCAGGTCTCCAGGATCATGACCTGAGCCGAAGGCAGTCGCTTAACCAACTGAGCCACCCAGGTGCCCGATAATTAGATTTTTTAATTAAGAACATATATTAAAATTTCTAGCTTAATGGTTAAAATAATAAAGGAAGAATTTATAATTCCAAACTAAATGTGGGCAGAAACAAGAAAGAGAAAAATATTTCACAAAAATATTCAAGAAAGATGAAAGAAAAAAACATAGAAAAAGCAGAAAATTTAGAAAGTACAAAATAAGAAAGTAGAAGTGAAATATATTAGTGATCATAACAAATGTATGTGGGCTAATTTTTTGTTGTTCTCAAAAGATGACATTGCCAGACTGAGGAAGAAACAAAATTCAGCTATATATTAAATTCAAGAGGCACACCTAAAAAAGAATTCAGAAATCTTGAAAGTGAAAAGATGGAAGAACAGACATAAAAATTTGCTGAACCTCTAATCATTAAGGAAATGAAAATAATGATACCATTAACCCAGTCTCTAGGAAGCAAAAATTTTAAAAATCTATGTTTGGCAAGAATGCGAAGTAATAAGAACATTTATCTACTGCAAGTGGAAGAATAAATTGGTGTCATCATTCTGGCAAGTGCTTTGACATATCTAGTAAAGAAACTCACATACATGTGTCATAGGATACATACATAAGAATGTTCATAGCAGCACTGTTTGTAATGGTCAAACTGGAAAAAAATCCAAATGTCCATCATCAAAACAATGGATAAATGTATATTCATAGAATGGAATACTATGCAGCAATAAAAGGAAGAAAACACAGCCACACAAAATGGCAGATATTAATATTGATCTAGGATTGAAAGAAGGAATGCACAAAAGAATGCACAGATAATGGCACCATTTATGTAAAGCACAAAAAAATTGGTAAAATAAACCGAAGAGTGAGCAGTGACCATAGAGCAAATCTCAACAAATCATCAGTTTCATATCAACTCTGTTAATCACACTTCAGTTAAACTAGAAATCAATAATAAGGATATGTTTTTATTTTTTTATTTTAAAGATTTTATTTTTTTATTTGTCAGAGAGAGAGAGAACACACAGGCAGGAAGAGAGGTAAGCAAGCAGAGGGAGAAGCAGGCTTCCTGCCCATCAGGGAGCCTGATGTGGAACTCCATCCAGGACCCCTGGGATCTTGACCTGCGCAGAAGGCAGATGCTTAACTGACTGAGCCACTCAGCAGTCCCATAAGGATATGTTCTTAAAACTCCCATACATTTGACAGTTTTTAAAAAGGTGGGATTTATGTTTGAAAAGATGTATAAGAGCATTAACAGGAATGTATAGTAGCCATATGTCAATGATGGTTGACATTATAGAGTGATTGCTTAGTGGCAGCCATCGCTCCCTCCGATGTTTTATCTATATTATCTCATTCTTCCAATGTCTTATGAATTAAGTCCTTTTATTAACAGTATTTTTACAGTTAAGAAAACCAAGTACCTTGTTTAACCTCACATAATTCACATGCAGTGGAAATGGGATCCAATCCCAGGCCATCTGACTGCAGAGTCACTGTGGTCCGCTGTGCTATGCGGAGTAGAACCATTCTGCTATGCTGGCCGAGAACAGCAAAGATGGAGAGATGGGGAGATGTGAGACAGGTTTGGGGAACATGTGCATAAGATGCAGATGGACTGTGAGGAGTTGTTGGTGATAAAGATGAAAAAGTATCTGATAGTGGAAATGGAACAAAATTTGAGAAGTTGGATTAGTTGTGTGTACTAGAGAAGTCCTAGAGATTATGAATTATGAAATGATGCAATGAAATCTGTTTTTTAAGAAGATCTGAGCCTTGTGATGGAGGAGAAACATTTGAAAGGTGAGATAGAAAGATGCATAAATGAGAAAGGACCTGTGCCAGGAAATTTGAATGTAATAGAAGTACACGAGAAAAATATGTTTCTGATGGAGAATTAACATTTGACACATGATTAGACGCCAAGAGTGATTCTAAATTTCTATAACTTTGCAACCAGGAAGATTATGATGCCATGAACCAAGATAAGGAATGAAAATGGAGGAATAAGTATGTAGGGGAAGGTTGAGCTCCGAGGTAGACATGTTGACTTTAAGGTATCTGTGAGATGGAAATCGAGGTGTTTTGCTGATGCCAGAAACATGGGCTGACTCAGAAGTTAACTCAGCATGAAAGGAAGAGCTAGAGATGGAGGTTTGGGTATCATTCTCTGTGGTGATGAAGCCTCATGGGCAGCTGCCAAGAGAAATTGCTTTGGAGCAGCAAGTCCTAACCCCAGATGGTGAAGGTTGGAGAGAGAAGAGAGGCAGAAGTGCAGACATCTGTGTCTGCTAATTTTTTAAGAAGTTGGGTAGTGAAGAGAAAATGAAGGGGAAGATGGTAAATTAGAGGAAGATGGAGTCGAGCTGTTAATAATCACTGACATTTATTGTTTATTAAAAGCTTTACACAGAGTATCTAAATTAACCCTTGCAATTCTGGATTGGTTTTTTTTTTTTCAGATTTTTTAAATTTATTTGAGAGGGAGTAGGGAGAACACAGAGGGAAAGTGAGAAAGAAGAAGACTCCCTTCCCACTGAGCAGAAAGCCTGACATGGGGCTTGATCCCAGTACCCCATGATCATGACCTGAGCTGAAGCAGACCCTTAACCCACTGAGACACCCAGGCGCCTCTGAAATGGGTACTTTTGTTACTGATGTTTCATGGATGGGAGAACAGAGCACAGGAGATGAAGATCACGCAGCTAAGCGGTGGAGTCTGGACTTAAACGCAGGCAGTCTGACTATCTTTTAAACATGATACCAAACATGGCATGGTGCTGGGCAGGAGGTGAGATTTCAGCATGCTTGTAGGCTAAGGAGAGTTGAACTAGGTGAGGGCTGTGAAGACAGAGGGCATTCGGAGCAGAAAATAGAAAGTATCAGGATTAGCCAGGAGACAAGGCCAGGGACGGAGCTGATGTTTTCCTTCGGCACGAGGGAAAAGGAAGGGGTGGTGGAACCACTTCAAAGTGTGGGTAGCAGGGAATCAGGAGGTTCATTCTGGGCGACTTGGTCCCATATTTTGGTTGTGGAGATCATGCGTTGAGGTACCAGGAGCCCAGGGTGGCTTTGTGGTACCGCATGGGGACTCTGGTTTGAGACAGCTGGGGCCACGGTGCGGGAACAGTGACAGTGGAGTGGAGTAGCACAGTACTCGGGGTCTGGTTTTGACATCAGCCCATAAGGCAAAAATTACAATGATCAAAACAACTTTAAAAAATGCCTTAAGTCTCTCATAACGTACAGTATATACAACTTTGTGTATATTGTCCTGTCTCTCAATTAGTCTGACAGAATCAGATTTTCCTCCAGCTATGAAACAGATGGCTCTTTCTTTTGTTGAGCCCCAGAATGATGTGCTGGCTTGCACTGGGCCCCTTGGATGAGAAAATCGATGCATGAGGAGACCCCACTGTGCAGGGAGTCTTACAAGGGTTGCCTGTGCAGACAGACTAAGGTGTGAGTCCTGGCCTGACCTGCTCACTGTGTGACGGTGCACAACTGTACTAGATTTTTCAGTCTTGGTTTCTTTTTCTGTGAACATGATTAGTATGGCTGCTGACATCGATGAGATGCTCAAGTACTAGTAGAAAATAAGAAAACGTGAAACCAAACAGCAAAACCAGTTGGGGTGGACAAGTAAAGAAGGATGGACAAAGGACCCTGCTGCAGTGGGAGAGCCTGAAATAATGATCCATTTGGCCTTTGCCAGCGGTCCTCACAAGACGAAACGTACAGCGAGAGAGCACACGGTTGAGTTTATCCAAGATTGAGGATCTGTGTTAATGCTCTATGGGGCATACTGTAAGGTCAAGAGCAAAAACACATAGAGTGCTAGTAGAGAAAGTGGTAGAAATCAGTGCACTGGGAGACTACTCTGGGTGATCAGTGAGGGGTGGGAGGAGTTAATACACTAAGTGAATAAGGAAGAATAAAGCAACTGAGAGTCACACTGCATTTTTTTGTTTGTTTGTTTGTTTGTTTGCTTTTAAGATTTTTATTTATTTATTTGACAGAGAGAGAGGGAACACAAGCAGGGGGAGTGGGAGAGGAAGAAGCAGGCTCCCTGCAGATCAGGGAACCTGATGCAGGGCATGATCCCCAGACCCTGAGATCATGATCTGGGCCGAAGGCAGAGGCTTAACCAACTGAGCCACCCAAGTGCCCCAACACTGCATTTTATGAGCAAGATCAGTCAAGATGAGGAAGGGAGGAAGTAAAGTTTGTGAGGGGGTGGTATGGGGAGGAAGGACTTTTCTTCTACTCAGGTTTTGTGCCTGGGGCGTACGAATTAAGCTGGCAAAAGACAGCTTAACAAGAAATAAAAAAAGCATATAAAGAGGCTGTTAGACCTGGAGGTTTATACACCATTTAACAAAGAGCAATACATTATGGAGACGTGACAAGACAAAGGAAAAAGGGGTTTGGGCTCTGGCCAGTAAACTGGAAAAGTGAGGAAGAAATATATAGGGGAAACTCATGGATGAGAAGGGTTATGTTAGTAAGGTTTGTTTGTACAGATTCATCTTGGCATGGCCCCCTTCTCTGGTAGAAGAATGTTCTCTTCTTCCTGGTACAGGGAGAGCACCTTTCTCTCTGGAAATACATGCCCTGCTTTTGCTTTTAGGTAGAAAGAGCCTTTCCTGAATCTGCTATTTCTCAATTGCCTGCAGCCCAAAATAATATGCCGAAGTGGCACATTTTGGGGTGCTATGATTTGATCCTCTTCAGTGAAGTTCAGAGATAGCACAAGTAGATCATCCTGATTTGGAGCTTTTCTTTCCACAGCGATGCCTTTCATAGACTGAGGGTGGTCACTTCCCTTCTGAACTCAGATTTGAATAGCGTGTCACAGAGCATTTCTGTGAGCAGTCATGAGAGCCTTATTATTTTTAAGGATAGTAGACCTGTATGTTGTGAAGTTCATTAGGTCTGACACCAAAATCCTGGGGGCTGGAACCATGACACGTTCAAATGCCGGCTCTTCCACTCAGCTATGTGGCCTTAGTCAATGGGACTAACTTTCCTGTTTCTTGGTTTTCCCTAGAAAAGGGAGGTTTGAGTGGTTGTTGAGAGGCTTAAATGAGTAACACTCTTAGAACTGCGATGAGCCCTTAGGAAATGGTAAATGAGCTGTTATTATTATGAGAATGGAAAAAAAGCTCATTTTTTAGCTAAGTGGATGCTCAGCTTTTTCTGGGCTTGTTTTAGTTCCATTGTCTAGCTTGCTCTGAATTAATGCCACGTACTTTGGAGTTCACTGGCTGGAATGAAAAGCGCCATCTGTGGTCGGGGAGCATAGTGGGCTCTGTCAGGGAATGACCCCAGGGGGATGAAGTGTTCAGTCTGGGACTGTGATTTCGGGAGCACAGTCCCTGTACGAAGGATCAAGGTCACTGTCCACAGACACCTTCCCTTAGCCAGCACGGTGATGGATCTAGTTCCCCACTTTTTCTTTTTCCTAGGGATATTTTCATCCTTTTATAGGAAATCTCTGTCCTCAGCTCTTGGCTTACCCTTACAGAGAGACATGTCCAATCACATCCATTGTTTGTTTTTCTGCCATAATTTTGCCTTTTTCTTTTCTTTCTTTTTTTTTTAAATCTGTGTAGTTTGTAACCTAATGACTGTTTCTGTAACATCCATCACTCTGACAGAGATAATAACACCCAAGTAGAACAAGGAATGAATAATTTAACAGGAAAAATTAGAATCCTGGTATAAGCTTCTTCAAAGAGATTTTCTGAATTAAAGGTGAAGTAATCTGTTTGGTGGAGAATAAATTAACCCTTTCTTTTGTGTTCAGAGCTCCTTGGAGGATTGTTTAGAACTGATTTGAATAAAGCTGAAACATTAGGTACTTTCTATGCATCTAAAAGCATCTCTGCCTGATACTCTTATTATATAAAAAGTCCTTTGGACAGTCATTGCAACAACCTGTCTAGCCTAAATGTCTAACCTAGGTCCCCACCTAGCTGTTCCCAAGTATATGCTAATAGAAAATAGGACTAGAGAAGCCATTAAAAGATGCTGGTATTGCCAAGCTCTAGAGGAGCTAAGGAAATCAAAAACATGGCGCCTGGGTGGCTCAGTCGGTTAAGCATCTGCCTTCAGCTCAGGTCATGATCTCAGGGTCCTAGAATCGAGTTCCACATAAGGCGCCTGCTCTGCAAGGAACCTGCTTCTGCCTTTCCTTCTGCCTCTCCCTGAGCTCTCACTCTCTATCTCTGTCAAATAAATAAATAAAATCTTAAAAAATTTTTTTTTCTTCTTAAACTAGAAATCTGTAGCTGGGAAATGGTAGTAAAGGGTTTAAAGGGAAAAAAAAATGTTTTTGGTTTCAGTATCTCTTTTAAATTATGCCTCAAAATAAGGAATGAATGTTTGGGTCTGCAGCTGGGATGTCAAGAGGCCAATGGAGAAGAGGTTCTTTTTTATTATAAACGTATGAAATAATCATGACTCAAAAATGGAATCAAGAGAAAATCTATACCTGGAAATGGAAATTAAAGAAAAAAAAGGTTTTAACGTATTTATTTGTATAAATATGTACACATACATGTATACACACACACACATGATATAAATACACACTCATACTCACTGTCTAGTTCCTGAAAATCATGACCTCAAGTGTAGAAATAATACCAATTTGACACTTGGGAAGAAAAGCCAGCAGTCATGTTTTTTCTTTAGGCTTAGTTTATCTAGAATTTGTGCGTAAGCAGGAGTCTCAACAAGATTTTAATACAAAAGCCTTTTCTTATCCTTACCTTCCCCAAGTCTGATGTACTTTCAAAAGCAAAAATTAAATTAAATACAATGTCAGTTCTTGTGTGATGGAGTCTCAGAACTATGAAGAGGGCAAAGAGCCACAAAGAGACATCAAACCAGCAGGAAGTAAATTGTTTTTCTTCACTGCTTTGAAGTTTTTTGTTTTTCAAATTTAATCTAACTTCTATCTATCTATTTGTTTATCTATCTATCTATCTATCTATCTATCTTCTATTTATCTTTACCAAAGTATAATGAGCAAATGCATGGGACTTTCATGTCTACATATTTTGTACTTTTTCTTTTTTTTCCTTTCAAATTAGACTTACAGAATTTACAGCCCAGAATACTGACTCTAGTCAATGCGGTCGTGGGTTGGTTCTCCCTCACAATTACTGGTACTCCGGAGGGTTGGGGTCAGAGGCTTGATTAAATAAATTACAGCTTCAGGTCCCCTCCAATAAACCATGTCAGGCTTTAGGCAACCCAAAACAATGCTCCCTGTTTTAACCCATAATGGGCAGTTGAGTTTAGTAAATGGCCTGATCACTGCAGCATAAATATTTATGGGAGAATTTTTCCAATTAAGGTAGAGGCTTGTTTAGATGCTATCAGTTTAGAGAGGGCTTTTCCAACAAGAAAATTACTGTTAAAAGACATCAGGAAATGGTTAAACTCCAGAAGGCTAAAAGGTCAGAGAGTCTGCCATGTGCAAAACTCACGTTCCTATTACTGCTGTCTATATGCATTAAACCCTCTCCTACCTCTTTAAAAGGGGGATTAAAAAATAGCCCTTTGTACCTGGGAAAAAATGTTGTTCATACATATAAAAAATATTTATGTTGAGAAATAAAAATGTGGGCAATGAGTCAACCAGATTTGGTGTTTTTCCAGCTTTCACAACAGGCTGTACATAGGTCTTGCTTTTTGCTAGTCTAGAGTATGGAGGGTGGCGCCAATAATCGTATTGAACAATTTTCATAGTAGGTGTTGTCGGCATGGACTCCAAGGATTCTTGTTGTACACCCTAGAACCCTAGAAAGAGATATAAACACGCAATTTGTAAGTCATATTTCCAAGAAAGAGCTGTATAAAATCTGAAATGTGGAGTACAGGCAGAAAAACTCCCAGAGGATAAGAATATGTGATCTCAGTGGGAATTCATTAATCTACCAAACAGTGTACATGCGTGTCTGCCATATGGTATTTTACTCTAAAGAAAAACATAAAAAAGAAAAAGAGAAAGTGGGAAAAAAACAGTCCTCCTAGCATGTGAACACAAAATACTTTTGCCTGAAAATAAACTTACTGAGTTTATGGTGCAGGAAATGCAGGAGAGTATCCTAGATTGGTACCACTAGAGCTGAGAAGGTTTTAGAAGCATTGCCATCTGATTTTGATTCTCCCTGGAAAATGGAATAAAGTATTAAGGATTAAGGTTATTTAGCAACAATTCCAGCAATTAGCTGTGACATAAAACACAGCATAAAGCACATAAGATGGGGAAGATAGGTCTTCCATATTAGGATAACTTGTGTCCATTTAAGCCATAAGTATGAACAATCCGTCCTAATCATAGTTGTGGCAAAACCAGAAGGCAGTAAGACACCCCAAAAAAGTATAAAGGGAGGTATTTGCCATTTCATAATTAAACTGGAGGAGAATCTACTTTAGGACCCTACCCCGCACCTCTGCCCCATCCTCAGTGTGAACATGTTGAGTATCCAGAAAAAATGCCTCTAAGTTCAACTGCAGTGATGACTTTGGCTTTTGCCCTTATTGTCGTTTTCCTCCTGGGACTACAGATGAACCAAACTGGTGCTCGTAACAGCACAGGTAGGGGAGCTCAGGGGTTCCCTGGAGCACCCCCTCAACCAAGAAAGTGCATACTTGCAAATGTACAGAGCATGGCTTTGAAGGAGAGCCACTCTGAATCAGTGCCCTTTTGTTGGAGCTGAGTGACTCAGGCTCTGCCTAGGAAGTCTCTGGGGCCTGGGAGAGTGCAGTGGAGGGTTGTCTTTAAACACTTGGCCCACAGGGGTTGGCTTAGCACAAGGAAATTGAAGTAAAACATGTCTAATACTTGTTACTGTTCTTATGCTCTCCTTTTTAAAATGACATATGTTCTTAGATTTTGCCTCTTATTTTCTGTCTTCAACTTAATGTTATTAGTTGTTTTAGAACTGAATTTCTCTGCGTGGGAAGCTGAAACACCCATCTATGGGTAGAACTCCTCTTAAATTTGAGATTGAAGACTGGAAACTGTGGTGGGAAGGAAGCGAGTTACACAAATCTAAGAAGATTCTTACTTTATTCAGACTCGTAACCTAACATTTAAAACTATGTTGGTAGGTACAGAACTTGTTTCTACTTGAAAGATACCATGTATTATTATGTTTTGTTTTATTATTATTTTTTTTTAAGAGAGGGCAAGGGCAGGAAGAGGGAGAGGGAAAGAATCTTAAGCAGGTCCCATGCTGGGCACAGAGCCCAACTTGGGGATCTATCTCATGACCCTAAGATCATGACTGGAGCCCAAATCAATAATTGGTTGCTTAACCCATTGAACCACCCAGGTGCCCCAAGACCGTGTTTTCTAATGTGGAGGATAGGAGTCAGCTCAGATCTTTGTTATTACTTTTTTTCTCTGAAATGTTGACTGCCCCAGATTTTGAGGAGGACACACTTTTTGTACTGTGTTTGCTCATGAACTTACATCAGGAAAATGCATTCAGAAGGTTCTCCTAAATTGGATCACTAATACATGTGGAGATTTGGGATTTGGGCTGATTTGATTTGTTTTTCTGATTTCCCATCTAGAAGTGTTTTGAAGATCAACAAAGTGATGTTGATAATTGCTTTAGGAAAATGCTAGACAAATATAATAGGTTGAAGGCTTATTACTAATTAAGAAAAGGAAGTTGATCTCCCTTCTACATTGTCTAATGTCTGTTTAAAGGAGCCATCAGACAATTTTAAGAGCTTTGGCAGGAGTGCTAGATCATCATGATTATCACACTGGGGCTTTGGTTGAGGGGCGATTTCCTGCCTTGTCTCTAGCTAATGCATATTGCAGTCTTGACCATCTGTAACATGCTATAATACTTCCTTTTTCTGACATAAAGTCTTCAGCATGAGTACTTATTCAGGAACTTTTCAGAATGGGTATTTTTATTATGAAAACTGTAATCTGTCACTTAAACTAAGACCACTGATTATAACTGAGGTAGTTTTCCAAGTGGGACTTTTCACGTGCATTCTGTCTGTGTATCTAAGTTCAGAGAGGGAATGACAAAGAGATGTTGGGTTTAACTCTGATTTGGCTTCTGACCTCAAAGGTTGAAGAGGCAGTTATTTTTGGAGCTAATGCCATGAGTTGAATTGGAAGATTTTTTTTAAAAATAGGGATAAATAGGACACTGTTTAACATGTGTTTGGAGGTTGGTGCAGTGTCTAAGATGAGCCCAAACTAATACCTAAAAGCTAAACTGTAGACAAAATGACAAAACCAGAAAGTGGATGAGAAGTCTTAGGAAACCTATGGTTCTTGTGCAAATAAATGAACCCATCCCAGACTAACGCCGAACTCAAGCCATGCATCCATATCCAATACAATGAGCTCTGTGCTGAACCAGGTTGGCTGAATGGCTTTGATTGAACCCTTTCCTCCAGGCAGAAGTCCATTCCTTTCTAAATGTCTGGGGCGCTATTTAGTGCAGTTACGGAAATAAGTAATGTTTTGCACACTCAGAGAAATCAGGACCAGACTTAAGAAACTTAGGTTTGGGATCTCATAGTCCATTCAATCTATTCTTTCTCTTTTTTCATTGGTCCTCTGTCTCCTTCTCACAGACACTACCATTTATAAGGAAATTCTGAATTTGTTTGCTGTTAGCATAAGTTTGTGCTATATTAGTCACATGATATAAAAGAAAGCCTACCTAGTTTCCATGAAGTCGATTTAATTGAGTGCAAATGTTGAGGGTACTACTGAATGGCTCATGGTTTGATGAATGGGTTTAACGTCTTTTAGGACTTAACATTCTGTTTTTCAGTCTTTTTCCATTTAACTCCATGAATGGATTTATATTCTTTTACTTACATCACATCATTTTATATCAAATTCAATTATATCTACCATTAAAAATACATATACACAAAGAGCACTGTAGTGAAGAAAAATCAATCTTCATTTTAATAATGCACTGCATTACTGACATGGTATTAAAATAAGTCCCAAATTTATCTCTTTTGTTTGTAACATATTACTTTAAATAATAGACCCACAACACACAATACTAATTGAATGTTACATTTGTATAGTATCTTAACATTTTTGAAATTGTTGTATATCTACTACTTAACAATAAATTTCAAAACTAGTAAGAAAAAGACCAAATGATATTATTACCACGTTGGCGGTGATTTATAACTGGCTCACCACCAGTGTTCTTCATGCCTAATGGCTGAGACTATTTTTTTTTTTAAGATTTATTTGAGAGAGAAAGAGAGAGAGAGAGAGAGAGAGAGAGAGAGCGAGCGCACAAAAGGTGGAGGGGCAGAGGGAGAGGGAGAAGCAGATTCCCTGCTGAGCAGGGACCCCGATGTGAGGCTTGATCCTAGGACCCCGGAATCATTACCTGAGCTGAAGGCAGATGTTTAACTGACTATGCCACTCAGGTGCTCCCGGGCTAAGACTACTTTTTAAATCAGATCACTTAAGTATTTCAAACACAGCTGGAATAAGTTTTTTGATGACTGCCACACTCAAGCAAAACTACTAGATTACCAACACATCTTTGCACACAAAAGAAAAATCTACTTTAAAAAAGGGTTGTGTTTTTTTTTGTTTTGTTTTGTTTTTGTATTTGGGGTTTGTTTGTTTATTTGGGTTGTTTTTTTTTTTTTTTTTTTTTTGGTCTTTTTAGTAACTGGCTATAAGTGACCTGTGATGTTTGAAACCCTTGATGATCTGCTGAGTTTTAAGGTGGACATCATAATATTTTTGGAAAAAATTTCAAAATTTAGACTCATATGTTTCCATGCAGGGGGCTTTAATCATTTTCAGTAAGTGGAGGCTGAGAGACTCAATTTAGAGTTTCCAAGACACAAGTTTATAATCCAAAAGTTGGCACTTTGGAGCACTATGGCACAGACAACATCGCTATAGCTTAACTACTTCACAACTAAGGAATGCGTGTCTGGAAATTTCCTTCTGAAGTGAATTGTTCCTTCTGCTGATAACTGCAGTGTTGAGCGTTACACTCTGCCCCCTAATTTCCCTTGCCTCGTGGCTGGTCGGACTGTCTATGAGAAGTCATGTATTCCGACAGCTGGAGCCTCCTTTCCTAAGACCTTTCGAAAGCATCCATCTTTCACTTCTTTGTACACCTGCTGACAGTTTCTTAAATGGATCAGTGGTTTCCTTACTCCTCTACAGAACTGATGACAGTTTTCAAGGGGGTATGAAAAATATCCCGGCCTTGAAGTTGTTTACACCAATATTCACAGTTGATAAATTGGGCTGTCATTCTGATCTTACTGTAGAGGGCAAAAAGGGGATTTAGTAGTGGTGTTGACCACCGCAATATGAAGCCCAAACAGATCCTACATCCATTACCAGATTCCGTCGCCATCTGTTGTTCTCCATCTCCGCTGAGGGCAGGCAAAGGAGGACTGACTGCACCAGGAAGGATGCAGTCTGTAAGACAGAGGGAAGGTATCTGAGAAATGAAGGGGTTCAATCCTGACCCGGGTGCTTGAGAGAGTTTGTGGACCCTCCTTACACTAAAGGGTCTAAAATATAAACTGAAAACTCTACTGTCTGGGGACCCACTTACTAAGCATTCTTGTTTGAAGACACGTGAAGAAGGAAAGATTGTCTCTCAATGGCTACTTCATGATTTCGGTTGTTTGTTGTACTCACTTCCAAACAACTGAAATGTGTGGATGGGTAGTCTAGATTATAGGGTTTAAACCATATGATGCTATATTTAGGCAATATTTATTTCTGATTAGTCTCGAAGTCCCTGATTCCCAACTAATGTGCAATGGCAGAATCATCTGGATGATTTCTGCAAACTATGCAGACCTGGCTCTTGGAACTTGAGTGCCACTGAGCCAGATCCTTGGGGACGTGGCTGGGGAGGAGCCAGGCTGGGCTGGCCTGGCCCTGTGATCAGTCACTATCCTGCTGGTCAAGAATCACTGCTTTGGGGAGGTTTGTGTTTCCTCCATCTCAGCCCATCAGGGTTACCTGAGGAGCTTTATCAAAACAGAAATTTCTAGGCACCATTCTATCTCCAAAGCAATCAGAATCTGGAGGGGGTGTGGTGGGGAAGGATCTAGGTATCTGTATTTTGAAAAATCTGCCCAGGTGGTTCTGGTGCCCTAGCAGGGTTTGGACAACTACCTTAGAGGAGGCAAGAAATTGATGAAATGAGAATAGCATTTTGAGTGATGAAAAAGCCAGCTGGCATGGCACCAAAGGTGATATTCATGGGGGATTCAAAGCCCTGCTGTGATGAAGACTATTTTCATGTGTTCAGTATTCTACCCACAAAATCAGTTTACCTAAGGTGGAATCTTTTCTTTTCTTTTCCTTTTTTTGATAATATTTATAGTATTAATAGTGTTGGAAGCCCATAGGTGTTTCTGAGTGTTTCTGAGTCCTAGGCAAGGAATGTTTAGAAATGAGTCTTAATTCAGAAACCAGTCTAAGGTATAAATCCTCTAGGAAACCGAGAAATGGGGTTTATGAAATCTGGCTGTCCCACCTGTGGACCAAGGTGTGGATGAACAAGAGGGAATACCAACCCAGATGCTAGGCCGTTTGTAGGCTTCTCACGTTGGGCTGTCTGTGATGACTTTGCCTTGAGAAAGATTGCAATAGAGTACTGACTCCGTAAGTCTATAAGCAGTAATCTGAGATGGCGACGTGCTGTTTTAGAGGTGAGTGGTGGGGGTCAGTGGGGGAAAGGTAGAAAGAAGCAGAGAAATTTGGGAGGAAACTGAGGGCTAGAATTCACTACATAGTCTGACAAGAGCCAGAGAGAACAGATTTTTACATGGAGGCGGTGATTCTGTTGCACCCAGGTTTCATCTGCTTGTTGCAAGGATAACGCAAGCTCTTTCTCATTTCCTGCTTCCTAAGGATGTTACCTGGGGGAACGTTAAAATGTCAAAATTTTGTTTTAGGAATTGTAAGTGTACAAATATGGATTTTTGGTTACAAAAATAGTAATAATGAAAAAAACTCCTTTGGGTCTTAAAAACAGCAGAGAGAAGTGTGCCTTTTACTAAGTCATCATTATCAGAAGTAGCCCATGAACTCCAAACTTGAGCTCCAGGAGCTGTTCTGTCTTTTGCAGAAATTAGGTAGGAAGTAACTGAAACTGGTTTTCCAAATGGCAAGGATCAAACCATCTGGAAGCCAGAGACCCCGGTAAGACAGGGATCAGAGTCCTGCTCTGCAAGTCTGACTCCAAGTCCCTTTCAAGTTGTGCCACTGACTGAGGGGATGAGTAGAGATCAGAGACAGGCAACAGCAAGGCTCTTTTCTTTCTGGGGAACAGCCCTGCCTTGGACTCTTCTATACCCACCCTCTTCCCCAAACCCCAAAATTATGGCTATTTGTCTGTTTTTTTTTTTTTTTTAATACTATCAACTTTGAAATGTAAAATCGTAGAGAATGTGTTCATGGGTTGTGGGCACTTCTAATGAATAGTAGGGAACTCCAAACTTTAATTTTTGTGACCTTCCTAAACTTGTGCTTAAAAACATTTCTATTTTGTAATATTTCTTAGAAGAGAATCTAGCAGGTTTCAGAGAAACTCCTTAGATGCTTTAACCCCAAACTGGGAAACCTCTTTCACTAAACGTACGCAGGCTTTCTTGTAGTGGGCATTTGGTTGATATGTGAAGTGATCAATTATCAATATTAATTAGTAAAGGCAGTTTAAGTAGCAGTTACATTCTCTTGGAGGAATTGCATGTGGCTTTATGTCAAAAAAACGTGAGTCTAAATCACATGGGTTTTTCATTCGTTATAAGAATGCCATTCAACTTGGTTAAACAAGTATTTGAGGAAATATTTGAAAAGCTGACTAAGCTTTCAAGGCACTAAAACTGAAGTAGAAGATCCAGTCATTTTCTGCAGTTTCAATTCCCCCGGATCTGAGGGAAAAAGTGTTTGATTCTAGGACCTGGGCGAACTCGATCGCCTGCAGCAACAAGAGCTTAACGAATAATGGGATCTGAGCGATAAATAAATGTCAGAATCATGTCACAATCATGACTTACAAACAATAATCTGATTTAGAAAAATATTAAATTAGGGTCTAAATGGAACGCAGTGCCTGAACAGTTCCCTGGAAGAGATGCAGGTTACGCTCTGTAAGCGGGGCTGGTGGGCACGGGGCATTTGTCTCCACTGCGGTGGCGGCGTGATTGATGCCCCTGCTGGGGCAAGCCTGGTGACCAACTGATTGCAACAGCTCTGAGGTTTGTCGCCAGGCTGTGCAAACAAACGATCAACATCATGTGGGAACGGCAGTAAGTGGAAGGGCCTCGGTGGAAAACACCGTCTGGGAAACAGGCTTTTCAGCCCCGAAGTTAGCTACCGAGAATGTAAAAACAAAGGTCTTTGCAAGAGAGACAGTGAGCAAAGCATGATGGATAATCTCGACCATGCACATAATTGCTTCCAGGTGTCTGGCCACTTTATTACCCTTGGGGTGACGCTACCACCCTCACAATGTTTTCTTTCTCAAACCCGGCAAGTCCTCAGAAAGCTGGTGCCAGCTCTTTCTGCTAGCCACATCACCCTGGCTTTGAAGCGCTTACGGCCCTGTCTCCAGACAACGGCCACAGGAGGGAGATTTAAGAAGGGAGGTGTATAAAATGGAGTTTAGGGAAGCCCCATGAAAAGTCCGCGGCACTGGAAGTTTGTTTTCTCCATCTGGGTTAAGTTGTCAACTGCTAGAAGTATTGATAATTTTTTCAAAGGCCTCGTTGTTTTTCTTTCTTTCTTTCTTTTTCTTACTCCGATGTGTGACGCTTTTCGATGCAGTTCACAGCTCTCTTTTTATGGAATGGGTTGGATTTCTAAAGCCATTTTCAAAGATTTGGAGTATCCATGATTGATTATTTAATGATTTAATTCAGATGCAAACAGAATGAAAAATCTAAACTGTTCTCGCCGGGATGTCAACCCCTTGAAGAAAGTCCAAGCAGTTTTCTTAATCACCTGCTTTTCTAGGCTAGAGAAAATAATTGGGAAAGCTTAAAAATGCTGTCGTGTTTCATTTCTAAAAGCTTGTTCTGAGAATAGTAATTCAAATTCATATGCTTTTAAAAATTTCTTGATATAGGCAGAATCAGGTACTGCTGATAATTCAATTTCTGGTCTTAAAAATTGCTATAAAAAGACCAAAATCTTGTAAATGAAGATAAACACACATTTTGTAGGTACTCACAGTTCCCCTCTTCCTCACGATCTCTAGAATCCGCAGAGAGGGAGGGAATATTTTTTTAAAGGTGGAAATAAATGATAGGTTTGATGAAAACAATTATGAAATTACTATAAATACAATAACTCATCTAATCTACTTTACCATTAGGTAATATTTGACTTAGAACATCCTCAAAAAACATATATTTATATTAACATAATATATATTAATATATGTATATATACATATTTGATTACTTTATATTCCTATGTTTTAGACTCTTACTTTGAACTCTCACAAGAAAAAATGTCATCCAACTATGGGAATAATTTATCTTTTTAAAAAAAATTATCTTCTTATTAACATTTCTTATTCATCATTCAAAAAAATTGATCATCATAGTTTTCAGAAATATCCTTTCACGTTACACACTGACATCACAAGATGAAGGTACTGCCCTTGGGACAGAGACTGTTACATTTCAGGGCCCCTCTGGCCAGTCCATCAATCATCCCTTTCTTCACATGGGATTGTGTTCCTCTTCTCTTTTTGACCTTATCTAATATATTCACAATTACAGTGTGCAAAGTTTGGATCATCCGTGTAAAAATTCCAGTGTATTTTTACTCACATGGCTCCATCAAGTTTTACACTAAAAATGAATTTGTGTTGGAACAGAGACCTAATCCACAAGGATGCACCGAAGCATCACTTTTGACCCGGGCGAGGCCTCAATGCATCTGCACACTGGCAGGGGGGCCCCAGCCAAAAGCCAGATGATTATTAAAACATAATGGTGTGAGAATTGCAATGAATTTTAATAAACTCATCTTCTTGCAATTTAAGGTCATTTCTTCTACAAGAATATATGTATTCATGTATTTATGTATATATGTTTATATAAGAATGGTCCTCCTTATTAAAAAGGTAATAACAGTAAAATTTTTTTTAAACTTTATTTTATTTTTTCAATGTTCCAAGATTCATTGTTTATGCACCATACCCAGTGCTCCAGGCAATACATGCCCTCCTTGATACCTACCATCAGGCTCACCCATCCCACCAGCCCCCTCCCTTCCAAAACCTTCAGTTTGTTTCTCAGAGTCCAAAGTCTCTCATGCTTCGCCTCCCTCTCCAATTTACCCCAGTTCACATTTCCTTTCTAATGTCCTTCATGTTACTCCTTATGCTCCACACACAAGTAAGTGAAACCATATGATAATTGACTTTCTCCGCTTTGCTTATTTCACTCAGCATAATCTCCTCCAGTCCCCTCCATATTGATACAAAATTTGGGTATTCATCCTTTCTGATGGAGGTGTAATATTCCATTGTATGTATGGACCATCTCTTCTTTTTTTTTTTTAAGATTTTATTTATTTATTTGACAGAAACACAGTGAGAGGGAACACAAGCAGGAGGAGTGAGAGAGGGAGAAGCAGGCTTCCCACCGAGCAGGCAGCCCAATGTGGGGCTCGATCCTGGGTCTCAGGGATCATGACCTGAGCCAAAGGCAGTCGCTTAACCAACTGAGCCAGCCAGGCGCCCAAGGACCATCTCTTCTTTATCCATTTGTCTGTTGAAGGGCATCTTGGCTCTTTCCACAGTTAGCGATTGTGGCCATTGCTGCTATGAACATTGGGGTACATATGGCCCTTCTTTTCACTACATCTGTATCTCTGGGGCAAATACCAATAGTGCTATTGCTAGGTCAGAGGGTAGCTCTATTTTAAATTTTTTAAGGAATCTCCACATTGAATAACAGTAACTTTTCACTTGAAGACTGCCAAGCAGAAGGCTTTTAGTTTGTACAAAGCAATTTTTTTTTTTTGTACAAAGCAATTTAAATGGGGACTTGGAGTAAACCATTTCACATGATATTTATAGCAGAAACAGTTTTAATGATTTGTCTACATTTATTTTCATTCTCCATGACTGAAGTAGTGAATCTAGAATATAAAATAGTCTGCAAGTAGGTCTTTCATGGAGAGTGGCCACGAGTTTTGCTTGTGGAGTTTTGCTCCTTCGAGTGCACTGTGCTTCAGTCTGCTCTTGCCTACTCTGCCCTCATTTGCTGGCCCATTCTTGCTGGGAAGGTCTCTCTTTCTCTATAGTCAAATGACTTATCCCATTTTCTTGGACCCACTGTTCTTGACTGCCTGTCTCCATTCTTTCAAAGATTGAAAGGAACATCTTCCGAGTGGGTAATCATTCCTGACTCCTTCATACGAGGCTCCTGGAGTTTCCCTAAAAACAGACAGTCTGCAGCCCTTGCACCCTGGAAATGCTTGATTTTGCAATATGAACCCAGGCTAGGGCCTTCGTCTGAGAACCTTCTCTACAAGTGAAGAAGTTAAAAGTGAAGAAGGGGCAGTATGTGTCTCTGGAAGGACATAGTCAAAGACAAAAAGTCTTCATTTCATTTAGGCCCTTGGAAAGATTTTCAGCAAAGGAACCATACTCAAGGGTCATTACTTTTCTCTTAATGGTGTTGAACATTTTAGAAGAAGGCCACGGGTAAATAGGAGAGAAAAGTGAAAGCTTAATGGCTTATAGCAAGGGGGTCAGTCCAAAAGCGAGACCGACCTGCTTCTTGGAATTAGCAGAGGTTTTATGTACCTACACAAGGGTCTAGGTTGTCCACAGGCGACAGGGATGTGAAGAGGGGACCAAGGCAGCTCTGCCTCAATAGTTCTATTTCCAGAACCAGATTGCTAAGGCTGAGGCAGTCCAGAAAAAGAAGGTTCTGTGGTCATCGATTTATCAAGAAAACGGTGCTTTGGATTTGAGTCTTATAATTCCTTTTACTCAGGGCCTGTGAAAAGATCTCGAGCTATTCCCATGGCACCGACTCCTGCCCTCTATGCACCTGCCTGAGTGAGGTGGCAGCACTCTGCCTTGCCATTACCTACCTCTGAGATGTTGCCCTCGAATTTTTTCAAGCTGGAACATCCTCCCTCACCTCTCCTGACCCAGACTGTAACCACTCCCCATACCTTAAGCTCAGATGTCATTTCCTGAAGTTTTCTCCAATGCCTTGGAAAGGACTGATCTCCCCTTCTGAAGTCCATATGGGTTGATGGTAATATCCTGTAGCATTTTCCTCTGTGGCTCCCAGGGTAGTCACTTGTGTCTTTACCCTATTCCTATTGCATTTGAAGCCACTTAGTGGAGAGAAAATCGGTATGTGCCAGACAGCATGTTACATATGTTTTGCATCTAATCTTCTTTAATCTTGGTGAGAGATCTCTGATCTAGATATTATGGTCCTCATTTTCAAAATGAAGAAACTAAGACCCAGAGAGTATAAGGGGCATGTAGAGGTCCCACCAGTGGTGAGGGGGAAGGTGGAGGTTTTGATTCAGGTATGCATGACTGCAGAGCTCATGCTTTTATGTAATGCTGACATTCTCAGGGCAGGAATGGGAGCTAGTTTTGATCTCCTCCAGGGACTGGACTATTAAATATTTGTTGATTTAATTAGTGATTTTGACAAATCACTTGGCATTTGGCTTTGTAAACATTGTATTCTAAAGTGGCTGAAAATGGCTTCATAGAAAAAGAAGTGGATTTTGTATTTGGCATGGTGGTTAGTTGATTCCACATCATTCTAACATCATAGGGTCTGGCGATAGGATAAAATGATAAGAGGAAATGATCAATTTGACAGAAGGTCCTTAAATTCCATTTAATATTATTTTTTTGCATTTTTAAATATAGATGGATTAAAGAAATGTTGGGGGAAATCATTATTTAAAATACCAGTAGCAAATAAGAGACATGTTCTTCTGACTTTCTTGATTTCCTTATAATGGATTGAGGGAACATTGAACTCCAGGTCACCCTGTGAGCATACACACTTGGTCTGGAGTCACTATTCCTGGGGAGGGAAGAGTTTTGTGTGTAGTTTAATATAATGTCTCTGGCATTGAGGCCCATTTCAGGGGAACTTGAGCCAAGTCAACACAGAGAGCCACCATACTAGATATGTGACAAGGCACGCTGCTGGCCAAGTGCATGAGAGAAGCCCAAGGGAGGGCAGGGTACAGTTTTCACACCAGCTGAAGAGACCATTGGGGTAAAGTGGAGAAGGCGTGTGACTTTCACAAGCAGGGAGGGAGGGTAGGTACAGAGTCAAGATGACAGAATTTTCAAGGATATATGCCAAGTAGGGGCTCACTCTTTTTTTTTTTTTTTAATTTTATTTATTTGACAGAAACACAGCCAGAGAGGGAACACAAGTAGGGGCAGTGAGAGAGGGAGAAGCAGGCTTCCCGCTGAGCAGGGAGCCTGATGTGAGATTCGATCCCGGGTCTCCGGGATCATGACCTGAGCCAAAGGCAGTCGCTCAACCAACTGAGCCACCCAGGTGCCCCAGGGGCTCACTCTTAACTTCTACTACCCAGCAATTTGCTTGGTCTGTTGTGCTAAAAAAATACTTATTGAATGAATGGCTATTAGAAGCTTTTGCCAAAATGCAAATTATGTTACATAAGATGTTAACTAATAAGTTCTATAAAACCAAGAGACTCGTTATTTTTGAACACTTGTGAGACTTCCTCAGGCTTATTCTGAGGTAGGTGGGAGGGAACTGGGGGCTGAGTGACAGTGATTTCCATGGTAGGAGGGAAGCTGGAGATCAGGGTTTCTTTTCTTCTGGTTCCATTATTGCCCCCAGTAGGTACAGCCTGAGGAAATTTGGGTAATGTGCTTATGTATTTGTGCTGAGATTTACATCATGGGAGATGGCTCCCAGGGCAATAAGATGAGGACTCTCGGTAGCTGTTTTGTCATTTTCAGGGACCATTTAGTAAATTATTTTTTTTCCTCCAAATCTTAAATGGGCCCCAGTATGGCCAGAAAGTGTTAATGCAACTTCCAAAAATCCTTTATGTAGTCCTAGGGACTGATGTGGTCCCAGGAGAAGCTATTTCCAAATTTAGTTTAAAAACACAATAAAACGATATGTGTGGTAAAAGTTTGAAGATATTATGAAATAATTCAGCCCTGATCTTCACACCAGTTTAGCTTCCCATCTATAGTCTGGTGTAGTACTTCTAAGACTGCTGATTTCGAATTCCAGTTTGAGCTTGCAAGCCTTTTTAAAAACCTCATTTCCTTAAAAGGAACAAGAAGCCTTGTTTTTGTCCCTCACAAAGGAATTTTTCCGGGAAACAAGAAGGTAACAGGGTTAGTTATTTGAAGCAGATTCCTGCTGTGTGCAGCATCGTTGACTAAATTGCATCTGAGGCTCCAAAGACAGTTTACTCAAAATAGGTATAAGAGCTTTTCGTTGATCCTAGAGAATAAATGGAATCACGGGCACATGGTGCATCTTCCACATTTCAGAACTCCTAGGAGATGCTTCTGCCTTTCATATTGAAACGTCATGTAAACATTCATAGTGAAAGGCAAGTATTCTTGATTCACGCCTGAAATATTGCTGACAGTCTCTAAGTTGTATACTTGGTGGTAAGTCCCTAAATGAACTTGAGAAGCAAAGCACTATTTTGAGGAGGAGGAGAGCAGGACCTCAGAAAATGCAACTGTGTTAGCTTGAGGAATGACCCCAATTCTCAGGCGATGAATAAGGCTTTTGTTTCGAGGGAGGTGACTTGATTCAGAGGAAAGAAGCGAATAGAACAAACCTCAAACTGGAGACATGGTTTCCTTGGCTCACAAGGCCAAAGGCAGCAGCCAGAACCGAGCACATGGCAGTGTCTTATGCAGTTGGATTTTCAGAGAATGTCATCATGTTGCACTCAGAAATGTAGTTTGTTTGTTTATTTATTTATTTATTTTGACATTGTTGATTAAGCCAATATGGGCGTTCAAGGTCTCTGACCAGATGGTCAACGAATTTTCCTCTCTGTAGGGTCATCCGTTTATCTGTTGTTAGAAACAAAACATAATCAAACTTGCAAAAGGGTTAGGACTTGTATCCAGTCCAGGGAGGCAGCCTGAGTTATGAGTGAACAAGGTCAAGACTGAGGATCAAGGCAGATCTCAGCATAAGGCTGGGTGAGGTGGGGCAAAAGGCAGAGTGGGAATAAGATAAAAAAATGGAAGAATCAAGGTCAGAGTTAGAGTGGAGAGAGTCGGGGGAGAGGATCATAGAGCAGGATGCCGGGGAAGCAACACTGAAGCCTTTCTTCTCTTCTTGAGGAGAAGCCGACTGCGCCTCTTCTGTAACAGAATAAAATGCTTTGAGTTTACACAGAACATTTATACCAAAGAAATCTGGTCCTACAAAATACTGATAATTCGATAACTGAATATTTTTAAAATTATATTATTCTTAAGAGTTTTGTTTTTAATACAATAACCATCTTTTTTGAATCTAAAATGTAAACCCCATAAAAGCAAGGACTGTGTTTCATTCATTATTGAATTCCCAATGCACAGGACAGTAAAGCAGAAATGAAACTCTCAGGTACCAGGCACTATGTTAGATGTTACAGAGACACAGCTCTAATTTTCAAAAGGTTTATTAGGAGATGTAGGACATATGCATAAATAACCATTAAAGGCAGAAAATGGTATCAGAATAGACCACTCAGTGAGTTTACAGTGAGGATGGAGGCTTCCTGGTGGGTGGGAATTTGGGGGTAGGTAAGGGAAGGCTCTGTGTGGTCAATTATTTTGTTTTTTAGGCTTCATAGGATAGGGTGGGTTTAGAAATGGCAGAGGTGGATAAACTGATACTCCAGACCAAAGAAAATACACAAATGAGGGGATTTGAGAAAGGTGGGGAACACTGAGTAGCTCATTTCAACTAAGGTGAAAGCTAGCTCCATAATGGGGGAATGTGAAGTAAGGTGGAGAATGTACATCAAGATAGATTGATTGAATCCATCACAGAAAGGAGTTTGAATACCGCAGAAATGAGTTTTTTCTCTATTCTGAGAGGATGGAGAGGTATTGAGAGTCTTTCAAAAGGGGTCAGGGTTGTATTTTGGAAAATGCACTTGGCAGTAGGATGGGTGATGAGTTTGAGAAGAGTGAGGAAAAAGGCAACTAAGGGGTTCTTCATGGGGACCAGGCGGAAGGCTCTGAACATCTGAACCCAGATGGTAATAAAGAGGGTGGGACGTGAAGGTGAATGTGAGATACCCCAGGTGTGGAAGGAGTATCGAGGTACAATGGTTTGATGTAGTATTGGAGATGTGGGGCTGAAACTTGAAAAGAAATCAGGATAAGACAAAGATTGGAAACCATTTGTATAGAGTTGTTGGTTACAGGAAACTATAAAATTGAACCAGGCACCAAGTGAGCAAGAGGAGAATAACCAGGGAATTTTGCCAAGAAAAGATCATTTAGTAAAACTGCATTTATGGAGACGATTGAAGAAGAACTGGAGACAAATGCAGAGGAAAGATTGTCAGAGACAAAAGAGAAAGAGGAGTGTGTGTTCTGGAAACCACGGGAAAATGTTTCAAGGAGTATCCGATGGCTCCTGATGTCATAAGAAGGTGAATGATGTGAAACGTGAGAAAAGCTCTGCCAAAGCAAGTTCATTAGAAACACTTAAGAGAGTGTGCAGTGATTGAAATTGAGGAAGTGATACAATACACTAATTCTGGAAGTTTGGAGGTGAAGAGCCAAGAGAGTAGTGTCTTCATGGTGAGTTAAAATAATTGCCAAAAAAAAAAAAATCTTACTGATGGGAGAGGTTGTATTGCTTGTTGGGTAAATGGAAGGAGGTGAAGAAAGAGGGAAGAAGGGAAAAGGGAGGGACAGAGACAGAGAAGAAAGAGACAGAAAAGAAAAAGAAAAAGACAGAGATGAAAAGATGGAAAATGGATGGAGCATTTGGGAATATTCTAGAATCATTGATATTTTTTCTGTCTGATTCTTTCCAGAAGGGCCTGGGAAGGGAGCTTAGTATGTAAGAGATGTTGAATTCTCTATTGAGTAAGGCATTTTTACCTGAACTCTGCTTTTGCCAAAACCCAAATTATGTTTTTACAGAAGATCTTTTTCCTATTATTTTGTTACCATTTGTGGGCTGAAGGATCCCCCAAGTGGTCCTGCTCTGACAGGATGGAGACCCAGACCGACACTGGTGGTTCCAAAGTATGAAAACTTACTGTTGAGCCCATCACCATGACCTCTTCTTTCATGTGAACGGCCCAGATTACTGTGGCCCCATCAAGCCATTCTGTACCTTTTAAGTGCTATTTCTGCCTGTGTCTGGGCATGAGTTTAGGTGGTTTTTGAAAATGGAAGCCCATGCCAAAATTACACGCATATTCATAAATTATAAACAAACACACAATTATATATACACAATCCGACACACCCCCTATAATAATAAAACTGAAACCAAAGGCACCACACAAAATACTTTTTTGCTTTGCTGGCGGAGGTTGTGGAACGCTTTTTATAATACTGGGCTCAGTTTTCAGAGTTTATTACAAGTCCTCAATTAAAGATAGTACACAAAAAAGAATTATTCTCAAATGTAGGATTGCAGTACTCTTTGCGACTCTGATATGCACTATCTGGGGTGCTGTTGGAGGCTCACAGTATAGTGCCTTTAATTGTAGGTAGCCCTGGTCATGTTTTCAACATATTCTTGGATAAGTTCTTTTATTTGCTTTTGAGTGTACATGGGTCTTTGCAATTTGTTCTCTTATTTGGACTGTATAAACAGCATCAAGATGCTTTTTTCCTTTGATTCAAACAAACAATGGCTTTGTAACTAAGAAGAAAATTAGTAACAGGTGAAAGTTTATTTTTAATGATGTTGAGATCAAATTGCTGTTTAACTTAGAGAGCAACCCCCTCATGTCTCTTTTAATGTTTCAAAATTATTTATAAATTAAACTTGCACAACCTCTAAACATGCCCAGAGCATAAAAATGGCCTCTTTATTCTATATTACTAACAGAATACGAAGGATGTTGCTTTGTTCTGACTTTTTCCTTTGCAAATTTAGTTTTGAAACATCTTGCATTATAAAAATTTACATAGAGCTGTGTTGGAAATTTTTAATTTTGTACTTACATGTAAATCAAAGTTCTGTTCTTAGGATTATGTTGCTTTTAAAATCATACTAATGTTTGCTTATTTTTTTTAATTTTTTTTTATTGTCACTAAAATTTTTTTTCCAGTGTTCCAAGATTCATTATTAGGTATGTTTTATATTGTGTATGTATTTGTTACTGTTCTATTTCATTGTGGTACATGATTGTGTCTTTTGGAGACGTTGCTTTGTAGTTGTCCCATTTCATCACTGCAATTTACAGAGTTTATAACCACTGATCTAATAAAAACATTTACTAAGGGTTAAATCCCCCCATCCCTTTCCTCTTTCTTTAGAAGTCATAAGATATCTAGAACCTATAGAATGACATAAAGAGTATTAATCAAGATCTAGTCTACCCAATACATTCCTACTTCTATTGTAAATTTCTATTCAAACAAAGTATATATTGAATGATTCCAATAATGATAGTTTTATAAAGTATTTAGGAGAGAGGGGAGATAGATTTTGGTTCAAACAAATAATGTTTTAGTAGTCAAGAGGTCTTCAGAAATGGGAGGAGGATGAGCCCTGGGTGGTGCAGTCACTTAAGCAACTGCCTCTTGCTTTCCGCCCAGGTTGTGATCTCAGGGTCATGGGATCTAGCCTTGTATTGGGCTCTGCTCTCAGTGTGGAGTCTGTTTAAGTTTTTTTCTTTCTCCCTCTCTCTGCATCCTCTCCCCATGCTCACTTGCTCTCTCTCTGAAATAAATATTTTTATTTAGAGTGTTCTTGAAAGTCGGAAGGGTCCCTCCCTCCCCATAAATGGATTGATGATCCCCTGGGGAGGAGGTCTCCTTCTTAGGTGAAAAATTGTCAATGCCTGATTGGATATGTATGGGGTGTTAAGAATCTCTCCATCTATGAGAATTGCAAACTTGAGAATAATTCCACAATGAGTCCTATCAAGAGAAGAGGATTTTGAATACAGGGGTGTGATGTGGTGGGTGGATAGGTTTGAGGAAGGAGAATTAGGTGTGTAACATCTTGAAAATATTTTGGTGACAAATTAGAATTTTTGGTTCTTTTGTTCCAACATTAGGGATTTTCTGTTGAAGGCTTTGGACTTGTAACACTATACATATGACTATTTCCAAACTAAATACTTTTTTTTTAAAGATTTTATTTATTTGACAGAGAGAAACACAGCCAGAGAGGGAACACAAGCAGGGGGAGTGAGAGAGGAAGAAGCAGGCTTCCCGCTGAGCAGGGAGCCCGATGTGGGACTTGATCCCAGATCTCCGGGATCATGACCTGAGCCGAAGGCAGTTGCTTAACCAACTGAGCCACCCAGGCAGCCCCCAAACTAAATACTTTTAATGGTCTCTTTTCCCAAGTGAAAAAAAAAAGTTGATTAGCATGTACTCTGAACGTATGTCTCCTTCATCCTGCCCTTGACATTCTCATGTGTAATTCTAGAAATTCTTGTGAATATGAGATTCTGTGAACAATGCACAGGTTTAGTTCAATTCCACTTAATAAACAATTTATTAGATATCTGTCATGTGTAGTAATTATGGTAGCATAAGACCTGCTCCTATAATTAAGTGTTTTACATCCAGAGGGGTAGAAAGTAGATAAAAGACTTCGCTATTGTAAACTCCTCTTCCATTCTCTCCCTCATATTCCCTTCCTTCCTTTCCCACTGGCAAGCTGAATGAAGAAATCTAACCTAGGGAGCCAAAGGTGTTTGGGAACCATTTAGCTTGGCAAACAAATTCTGCTAAGGAGGCTTCAGTGGCTTAGAGGTGAATGACTGACTATATAGGAAAAAAGTCAGTATTCCTTCAGCCAGGGAATGGGTCACATTCTTCCACTGATAACAGTGCTCAGCCCACAGAAGACACGCATCCCTGTTGCCTTAACCAGTGAGTGGACAGGATAAATTACACTGTCACAGTCCCACCTACTTTTCTAAAGCCTCACTCCCCCAGGCTTTGGCATAACCCCTGTTTTCATGCTACCATGGTCCTCCAAAATGCCTTCCCTTCTCCAGCTTCAAATCAGAACTACCATTCTCTAAGGAAGTCATTTTGTTTATCCCTGGAGTGAATGAGTCCCAGGCTTCTGGGAGGTTTTTGCATTTTAAAGACAAGCACATCAATCAGATGCCTATCCAGCTAGTGTGAGGTGTTGGGGGACAGTATAGAAAACAGAATTCTGAGTTGGGTGCTTCTAGTCTGCTCTTCTTCCTCCGTGTTTGCTCACCTTACCTTTTTCAAGGACTCAAACATACAGCATCGGCTTTGCAGAAGCAGATCATTAACGGCTACTTTCTCCTGCCTTTGCAAAAACGTTGCTTCTCAGGGGCTCAGAAAGAGTCGTTACTAAGTGAGAGAGGATATGTTTCCAGAGGACATCATGCGTATTTGAAATCTAGGCTCCCAAAAAAGGGGGGGCTCTTTTAATTCTCTTGCAGAACAGTTCTAAGCACATTACCCTCATTGTTCCAGCTACTTACTGCTATCCCAAACCATCCAGACTTAGAGGTATAGCCACAACCATTTAACTCTGCTCAGAGTCACATACGGCATAGCCCCACAACACCCAGGGCCTCCTCTGGGAAGGGCTCCGTGACCGGGGCTGGAATCGCCGGAAGACTCCTTTTCACATGCCTGCCACCTGGGCTAGACTTACTTTAGGCCTCTGTTGGGATTATTTACCAGCACACCTACATGTCACTTTTCCCTGTCCTTGGGCTCCTCACAACACAGTAGTTAGCTTCTGAGATGAAGGGTTTCCAGAAGTATCAGGGGAGTGAGTGTTCCAAGAGAACAGGGGAGGCTGTGGGGGCATTTATCACCTTGCCTGGGAAGTCAGGAACCATCGCTTGAGCCATACCCCACTGGTTATAAGGGAGCTGCTGGGCCAGCAGAGTCAGGAAGGGACAAAGTACAGCCACTTGTCGATGGAGGGGAGTCAGTGTCATACTGTGGAAGAGCGTGTGGGCTGGGAGTTAATGGTGTGGTCATGTTCAGAAAATACAGCCGGCCGCGGCATTTCATGATGTTGCCCCTTATTAGTATAGTCCACACTTTACACACATAGTCTCCAATCCTCTCAACCACCCTGCAAGGTAAACATTACCCTCATTTCTGAGCTGAAGAAACTGAGGCCCAGGGAAGCTTGGAGATTTGCCCCAGGCCACACAGTGATAAAGCCAGGATTGTACCCTGGGTCTGTTTTACTCTGAAGCTCACACTCCTTCCATTATATGACATTTTTATATTAGATTATATGGGGAAAGGGGAAAATTGTGTTTAATAGAACTAGTTTGAACTTGCTATGGTAATTAACAAATTATAAGCGATTATATAAACTGAAATAAATACATGTTCACATTTGAGAAAAGAGAGAGTCCCACACAATACAAGTCATTTTCTCTTCTTACTGATGTGGGGGAGGGGATCTACCCTGGAACAAGTTGGAATTATGATGGAAACATGAATGCAGACTTTCTAAATTTAGGCTATGTGCAACTTAGCTGTTACTGGGGTGGTCAGATGCTTTGGGAATAAAAGAGCTATACTCCCACCCATCCCCAATTTTTGCCATCCTCAAGCAACAGATTATCTGAAAGAGTTAACAGTATGTAGCAGACACATTGTGAGAGGGGAAAATCATGATGGATTTTAACCACATTCCTTGTTTCAAAACTTTTCAATGCATCTCTCTACAGACTCTCTGACATTAATGAAAAACAACTGATTGAAGCATTTGCGATGTATTAGAATTTTGAGATATTTTATTTTCAAAGGAAAAGCATACGTGACAAATGCTGTTTGTATCCGCAAGTAAGTGTATGCTGCCGTGACCTGGAGGAAGCTAAAAAGGTAGAAGGTAAAATTTGACAAAATGTATAGAGACACTCTATGTCTGGTTCCAGAATCTTCCTGCCTGTGTCTGTGTGTGGGGGGAGGGGCTGATGTGTGTGGGGTGATAAAAGGGGGAACTGCTGGGAGAAGCATGCTGTTTTTTCTATGAGGAAAAATATTGCTTTAAAACTAGGTTTGATTTATATAACTTGCATATATTTACTTTAGAGAACAAAGGGTAAATTATCAGGCCTCTGAATGACCAGTAAATTCCATGGGCACAGATTCTTCATAATAGTGTGCTGTTACGCTTTATGTGTTCACAATTTATAACTCCCAGTCAGGTGGAGTGGCGATCTTGAGGTATTTTCAGGGAATGGAACCTCGACTCTGATATATGTCGTTATTGCTAATTGAGAATTTGTGTCATTATTCACAGTTTGATTTTTAAAGTTTCCTCTCCAGAGTTCACATGGAACACTGCTCCTAGCAATGGGCATATAGGATTCTCTGTAGAGAGCACTACGGTTTCAGTATCTGGGAGGGAGTAGGGTTTTTCTGGGAAGGAAAACTCAGAAACCAAGAAATGCCTGTCCTCCCTTGGACTCTGTTCGTTTGCTGGGGCTGCTGTCACAGAGGGCCCCAAACCAGGGGCCTTAAACAACAGAAATTGACTCTCTTGTAGCTCTGGAGGCTGGAAGTCTGAGATTAGCGTGTCAGCAGGGTGAGGGAAGGTGTATGAGGGAGGGGGCTGCTCTGGGCCTCTCTCCTTGGCTATAGATGGCCATCTTCTCCTTGTGTCTTCACATCATCTTCCCTCTGTGTGTGTCTGTGTCCAAATTTCCCCTTTTATAAGGACACAGGTCATATTGCATTAGAGCCCACCCTAAATGACCTCATCTTAATTTGGTAATCTCTAGGAAGACCCTATGTCAAAGAAGGTCCCATTCTAAAGTACTGGTAATTAGGACTTCAACATATGAATTGGGGACAAGGCGACACAATTCCATCCATAACAAACTCCATCCTGAAGTGTGACTTGGATGTATTGTCTCTTCAGAAGAACCACAGATGTGGATTTGGAAAGGAACACAAAGCCCTCCAGGCGGGTGAGAATCTGGCCACACAAAATCACCCAGAGAAAGAACACGAAAGTTCCTAGGGTCAGGGTGACTGTATGATCTGTCATGTGAACAGACACTGGAGAACAGTCAGGGCACAGACTGGAAGAATGCTGGGAGCAGTCTGGACGTTCTGAGTACGTGTTGGACGGTCTCCTTACGCTTGCCATTTCAAGAAGCCCCAGTTTAGAACAGATGTATCTCTGTGAATGGTGCTCCCGATTCCCAACAGGCATTGCTTTGCACGTGGCCTGATCATAGCAACAGTTACCATCATCTGAGCAGTAGGGCATGCGCTAGTTACTGCCCCCTAATCTCCACAGTATTCTTCCAGGCGAGCATGGTTTTCCTTTTACAGAAGAGGAAAATGAGACCCAGAGACAGTTAATGATTGAAGGAAGTCACACAGCTATTAGGAGCGTGGATTCCTACCCTGGCTATCCGTCGGGTTCTCAAGCCCATTCCATCCACTCCCGCACCTCTCTCCCTTTCCATTTTGTTTTGAGCATTGCACCTGGACTGCCCCTGCATGCAACCAACTGGGGTGTGTGTGTGTGTGTGTGTGTGTGTGTGTGTGTGTGTGTGTGTGTGTTGGGGGGGGCTTTTTCGAGTCTGAATTCACCTTTGCCACAGAGGACTGGTCTAATAAACATGTACTGAGAAAGGGCTGTTGGTCTTATGTTGCTTCTGCAACCGCACATATCCAAAACAATGCTTGCTCTAGAAACATGTGGTCACAGTACATTTTATGAAGCTGACTTACATCGTGTCATAGAGAGTTCTTTTAAAAAACTGGATGGATGGTGCACACATGTCCGGTTCACAGATACAGGCGTGGTGAGCTTCTGCCTCCCACAAGCCCCCTGAAACCTTACCACTGGTTATAGACTTGCCATCTTGCCACCCTGTTCTCAGAATTTACCATTTTAAAGCTACTTAGGAGTCTAAATTTTAGTACAAGATTGTACATATAGCATTTAGCAGGGTTGATAATGATAGCCTTTGACCAAAGAAAAAGGATTAAGTGATTCAATTCGCATTTAATCATTTTTATTTCATTCTGATGGAGAAATCCATTTCCTTTAGAATGAAATAAATGATTCAATCTTCCTCCAGGGAAGAGTTAAGGTAAATGCAGTTGCCACATAAAATCCAAATGGCTCAAGGTAATATTACATATTTCTAAAAGTAGGCAGTTGTAGATGGAAATGAAACTTAATAACAATATTGCAAGCATGCCCTGGGATTTTATTATAAGGTTATTGCAATCATAAATATGGAATTTACATGCAATATATATATATTTCAATATTATATTTTGTTAAATTAGTTCAGCATTTAGTCATTAACTTGTTGGTGGTATGTTACTTATAGTCCCTTTGCATTACAACTCGACTTTTGAGACCCACAAAATGAATTAAAAATCAATTCTTTGCCTTCACAACATATTCTAAAGGAGAGTTTATGTATATTCTCAGTGTTTTAACCACTTAGGAGGTTTTTGACTAAAGCACCTGTGAAAAATTAAATCTGTTCTGTCATCTGTGTGCGTGTATGCTTGTGTGTGTGCGGGTGTCCTTGTGTGTGCGCTGTTGTGTGTGTGTGCGTGGGTGTGCTTGTGTGTGCACAGGTGTGCTTGTGTGCGCTGGTGTGTATGTGTGTGCGTGTGTGCGGGGGTGTGCTTGTGTGTGTACGTGTGTGCGCGGGTTTGCTTGTGTGTGCGGGGGTGTGCTTGTGTGCGCTGGTGTGTATGTGCGTGCGCGGGTGTCTATGTTCGTGCGCGCATGTGTATATGTCAAACTGAGGGGTTGACATGAAAATTAAGCCATGAACAACTTAATGACCCACTTAACGATCTACAGAGAAATCAAATGACCTCCTTCTCTAAATTCCTAAATGAAACTCCTAAGGCAGTCGATCATATTCACTCACCAGCCAAGCCCATGTGTCTGTATTTGAGCTGCCATTTTCTCAGCACGCGCTTGAATGGATTCCACACCCAGAGCTCCAGAAGGTGGTCACTGCAGTGAGCTTTGGGAAGGGCATCCCGCACGGTCAGCTTCCCTCTCATCCTTCGCGCCCTGTTTCATTTCTGTGTCTCCTGTCCCTTTACATCTCCACATCTCTCCTGCGCCTCCCATCACCCCCTCCTCCTAGGAAGTGGTTCCTGTGGAGCAAGGCAGCCAACTTTTCCTAATTCCTATTTCCAAAGCCAAGTCAAATAGGTTTGGACAGTTATTCTCCCTTGCTTCGGACTATCCTAGCTTTCCTCCGAATGATCATGAATTTCAGAGATAATGTCAGAAAAAAACTTTTAGCTGATTCTGTCCACCCCATTGATTCTTAGAGAATCCTGTTTATAAATTCCACTTATAAATGGAAACCTACTACCCATAGTTTTAGGAAAGAAAAAATGTTTCAAAAGGACTCAATCTGCAGTATTTGTTAAAACATCAGAGTGTTGTGAAACCCTAATATATCATCATTTTAGAGTTTAGGTCATACCACCACACACAGTCTTCCAGTACTTTCTGTTTCTAAATTTCCTTGGACAAAATTAAAGGTGGATCAAGTTTATAGTCACAGACTGAATTGTTATATCCCAGATGTAAGAAGAGTCTGTGCCCATGCCACCTACTAGTGAAAGTATGTGGACAGTGAATACTGACTAGAGAATTTTTTACAGTGGGGTTTGGGGTGGAAAGCTGGAACTTGTGGTGGAGAGCTGCTTCTGCATGGCAAGCACATTTTTTTTATTTAGAATGTCTGCTACAAATCAATTAAAACAGCAGGCTTCTATTTCCAGATGCTTTTGTTTACACCTTATTAACATTGAGAAAAGCTAAGTGTCTATATTGAAAAACATTACTTCATTTTACTGAGGGAGATTCAAACCCTTCACACGTTGACACCCCCCACCCTACCCCCTTGTGCTAAAACTAGCAAAAGTTAAAGCAATTTTAGAAAACAAGAACCAAACCCAAAAGCAATTTTGAATGTGTAAACTGGTTGGTTGATTCAGGTCTCTGATTCCCCAACCCTGTCTCCCAGAGCCTGACGAGTATTAGGAAATGATGCGGTTGTAAGCATAGCATAACTATGGAAAGAGAAAGAAAATATTAAACTTTGGAAAGGGAAAAATCATAAAGCTGCATAGATAAGGGTATATGAGCAATTAGCAGGTTTTCTTCAGAAATTCAAAGAAGATTTGAAATGTGGTTTTCTCCCCTTGCTCTATGACTATGTCTGAGGGCTGAGGTTGGTGTCTTTCTTGCTAGCATCAGCCCTGCCAGCTCACTCTTTCTCCCCCTTCCTTAAGCCCCTCAGATTTTCTGCTCCTATCCGCAGACTACCACCTGTGCCCCCTCCTCGAAGCTGGACACAAAGCCCTGGCCACTCTCCCTCAGAACTTGAGAATTTTAGCTTTTGTTTACTCTCCATTCAAAATTCCTGGGTATTTCAGTATCCACGTAGACAATTTCCAAGGCCCTGACTCAAAGTTCTTCTCTTTCACTTGTCTTCTCCATCACATTATAGTCATTGGCTCCGATGGTCACATATACCATAGGCCTTCTAATGGCCAGTAATAGCATCTCTTCCAGAATAGTAATTAAAAGCATCATACTCTCTGACTCCCTCCTCCTTTCCTTCCAACTTACTCCCTCTAGAACTTGTCTCATACAATTCTCTGACCCTGAGGGGAGAAACAATCCATTGATTCTACTACTCTTTCACTATTTTACCTTGGTTTTTTGTCCCGTGTCTTTCTTTACTTAAATTCTGTTCCATCATCGTTCTTCTTCATCATCCTTAGCATCATCACAGCATGTCTGCTGCCCTACTCCTCTCCACTCCTCTTTGTCTTCATCACCTAGGAAATCCAAACTGCACACAAATTCAACCCTACACCTATGCAGCTGGAAGCTGCCTGGTCTCACTCTAAATTCATGACTTCCGTCTTCATGTGAGTTCTCGGAGCAGCCAGGCAAACCCATCCCTTGACCCTAGTCTATTCACTCCATCATTCTTCCAGATGATTATTTCATTGCTTTTCCTCTTCTGTAAGTCCCTCAAACCTCTTCCTGTATCTCTGTCTCAGTCTATGGCCTTTTTTTTTTTTTTTACAATCACAGATAATCACGTCATATATTTCCTCCACCAAATTCACCGTCCTCCTAGCACCTATATCGTATGTCTGAGCATCCACTTATTCCTGTGGAATAAATGTCCATGTTCCCATCTGTCTGATTCTTCTGATTGTGAAACAGATGACTTCTCTTCTCCTTTCCTGAAGGACACCACTTCAGCAATTTTTCATTCTTTTCGGGGACTTTATAGACTTTGCCTTCTATGGGTACAAAATTTGGCAAAGGTACAAAGATGCTATAATGTCCCTAAGTTTAAACAAAAGAAAAACGCTTCTTGAACCTACTGCCCCCCACCCTACCTACTTCTCCATTTCTCTTCCTTTCTTTTCAGGAAAAAAAAGTTTTTTCAAAGATATTAAAATGACACTTTACTAGTTTTTCTACCAGATATGTGTTAGTGGCTAAGCAATGCCATCCAGACCATAAACCCAACAAGTGCACCAGCACACAGGGGAAAGGCAGGACGAGAAGCTGGTGTTTGTCGGTCTTAGTCAGTCTGACTTGGTAACAGTTCCTATTCTTTGCATCTCCCTTTTCATGCTTCGTAATTATTAATATTCCTATCCACAAGGATCAAGCATGAAAAGTTTTAATTTTGTCAGTGCTATTTTATGAGATCTGTATTTTATCTCCAAATACTGAAAGTTCTGGTAAACCTCTTTTTTCTTTTTAAGATTTTATTTATTTATTTGACAGAGAGAGAGAGAGAGAGATAGAGAGAGAGAGAGAGAGAGAGAGATCACAAGTAGGCAGAGAGGCAGGCAGAGAGAAAGGAGGAAGCAGGCTCCCTGCCGAGCAGAGATCCCAATGTGGGACTCGGCCCCAGGAGCCTGAGATCATGATCTGACCCAAAGGCAGAGGCTTTAACCCACTGAACCACCCAGGTGCCGAGTTTTGTAAACCTTAATAAGCATTTTGTTTGGTAATAAACAGCTTTACGGGAAGTTTAATGGAAAAGTTGCTGAGCACAAGAGACAGGCAGGAAGAAGTATCAGGGCAGAGCTCATTCTACATTTATTATTATAATCCTTTCCAGTATAGAATAGTTTTCTAAAGTTTTAGAATAGATAGTATATTCATTTGGGTAGCTCCTGATAACCATAAATTATATGAAGAATATTTATTCAGTCACTGCTTACAACTTCCTTTAAGCTTGGCAACTAAAATGAAATCCTACTTTCATACATCATATATATTCGATGTTTCTTGAAAGGAATTTTGAAACTCAGTGCCCACCCACCTTGATGTACAAGTGACTCAAACAGAAGAAAAAAAAAGAGCAAAATTCCATGAATAAATAGAATAAATTGGGAAGTCAAAGAAAACTCCATGGTCAAAAAAGTAAAAGAAATCCCAGATCGCATTGACCATTGAATTTTCCAGGACAGCAGCTAATGAGTTAGCCACCCTTGAGAAAGACAAGCCATCGACTTGATCCAGACTTCATTTCATAGTCTCCTGGGAAAAGATAAAGTGCTGCTATTAAAAGGGTTTTGCACCTTTTAGACATTTTGTCTCTGTAGTTGTAACATTTCACATTGTGACCAAATACCTGACTAATTCATGAATCCGAAAATTAGCATCCTTCAGTAGTCAAGAGACACAACACTGCTGTTAAAATGGAATCTTGCTTGGAAAACCTATTAGGGACGTAGGTTTTTGAAAAACCCTGGAGGATCCCATTGATGTATACTTTTATATTTTATGTATATGTGACTTCTGTATTTACTTATTCATTTTTTTCATCAAAAAAATTCAGCATCAAAGTAATTCCTCAAGGCCATGTATAAAAATGTGAAAACCAAGGCGAATAAGAATAAACAAAAGCCATGTGTATCTGAGCGAGCTGTTTGAGGCATGCTTAGGAGATGCTGCCTTTAGAAGTCCTGAAGTCAGAGCTCAAAAGTGACCCAAATGTCATCATTTCTAAAAACTAGAACTGTTTTGATTTATCATAAAAAAATAGATGCTCTAACTGTTCTCGAGAGCCATTTTTGTTTCTCATTCCCTCTTCCTTGAGGATACTTACTTCATGGTAAGAAGGAACAAGGGAGACTTTGATTTTTTTTTTTTTTTCTTTTTTGTTAGTGCCAGTTCCCTCCTCTTGCCTTTGGCTCTTCTCTGGTCAGCAAAAGCCTATTGAAAGCCCTCCCTGAGCTGGGGACCATACAGCTAGCAGAGGCCAGAGTCCTGGCAAGAATCCAGTTCTTATCATTCAAAGTCACTGTTGTTTCTTCTCTGGAGGGGGTAGGAAAGGGAAGAGGATTTCATGCATTGCTTGCAGCCAAAATAAGTCTTTATTTTGAGTCTGTTAAAATAAGATCTTTTTCAAAATTCTTGATCTATAAAACTTTATGTAAATCTTGAAAAGTCATTTCTGCAGAAACCAGATTTCCTGACAGTAGCTTTCTATAATTCATTGGCTGGCTGTTGAGAAACATTTTATTGAACATAAAATGTCTTCTATTAAAATCTTTGTGCCAAAAATAAAATAGAAAAAAGCCCTGTTGATAAGGCCCAGGAAAAATCCATTTTTACCATGTTATTTTGATAAACTGTTTCAGTCACACGAAATAATGGTAAAAGTAATATAACAAACAAATGTGTTTCTAGCACTCAGTTAAGAAATAAAACATTAAAAACACAGTGGAAATCTCTTGTGTATCTTCTCCAGTTGCATGTCTCTCTAACTTACGCCTAACCTAGAGATAGCTATTGCCCCAAATTCAGTGCCTATCATTCATACTGTGATTTTGTACTTTCATTCACTAAATCTTCAAAGCGAATTTAGCAACCTAAATCAACCAAAGTACATAAAGCAATGGAACAAGAATGCAACAATACGAGAATCTCTAAAGAATAGAGAGCTTTTGAGCATCTTTCCACTCTAAAATTCCACGATTCTATCAAATGTGGAAAGTGTGGCGAATTAGCTAATTTGTTACTGAAATCAAACAGCAAAGCACACTGAACAGTAGAGACCCAGCGAGGTTTTGAATTCTGTCTTCCTTTAATTCAACCGTCTACAGGATTAGACTTTGGGCTTTTAGGACTGAAGCTTCAAAAACAGTGGCTATGCAGAAGCACCATTTTGTCTTGGACTTCTCCAGCTTTGCTTGGGGGGCTCACTCTGATATTGGGCCAGCCCAGAACCCCAGGTTCAGATGAACATGCAGCTGGTCCACCTGCACCAGTGGCTATAAAGGACCAGTGCAGGTGGACAAGTTGCAGTCTTGCAGTTAATGAGGCATCAACTCTCCCTTTTGGGAAGCATAGGTACAGTTTGCCAAATGGACGCAGACCTAAAAGCTTTCTAGTCCCTTCCTCCAGCCTGCAGCTGAAAGCTATAGGATTGTGTTCATGATTTTTCCCTCACATTCTGCAGTACACTCAGAAGCAACTAGCCAAGCTAATGTCTTCTTTATTTCCACTAAAATATATAGTAGCTACTACTTGTTCATTCAAAACCTCCTCTTCTCTGAGTATTTGATTACCAGTGATGATAGATGATTTAAATAATGGTTTTGTTGCAGCATGCCTTGGACAACTAGTGGTATCCTTCTTACTGGTGGGCATGGGGTCACCAATGCCTTTAAGTCTCAGTTTATCAGATCAACACTTCCAGGTTCCCACCCTTATTGTTTGGTTCCGTGGAGCCAAGTCTGGTAGCAGTAACTATTAGTGAGGATTCAATTGGGTAAGTAGCAGGATACTTAGTATTATGGAATAAGAGATTTATATAGGAATTTTGTCTGTATGACCATAAGAGAAGCTGGAGCCACTAGAATCTGAAAAGGGGAGATGTAGGATCAGAGAATATTCACTCAGCAGCCCTCTTATAGCACATCCATAGCCATATGTGAGCACAGAAGGACAGCTGGTAGAAAGAATGGGGAAGGCAATCATTTCTGCACCTGTGAGAGAGCGTACAGTCACTAGCGGTCATTAGGCCAGCTGTCGGGAAGGAGAGGTGGATATGGGATGGGGGAGGGATAATAAGCAGGAATCTAGCACCTGCATCTGTCTTTTTTTTTTTTTCTTTTTTTTTTTTGAGTTTATTTATTTTATTTTATTTTTTTTTTATTGTTACTAAAATTTTTTTTTCCAGTGTTTCAAGATTCATTCCCCATTCCCCACACCCAGTGCTCCACGCTTTAGGTGTCCCCAGTACCCACCACCAGGCTCTCCCATCCCTCCACCCCCCTCCCTCCAAGTCCCTCAGTTTGTTTCTGTGTCCAAAGTCTCTGTTGTTTCGTTTCCCTCCCTGGATTACCCTAGTTCCCATTTACTTT
>PITA01002429.1:0-30818 GCA_004023965.1 Spilogale gracilis
TGAGATACTAGCACTGACTTATCTGCATCCTTTAGAAAATGAAAAGTCAAGAACCTTGGCTATTTATCATCTATGTTCTGCTCCAACAGCCATCCCTGGAGTAAATGGATGTCTATAGGCCTGTTGTTTGAATGAGGGAAAAACATAGGGTAACCAGAAATAGCGGTGTAGGAGGAAACACTTGTCTTCTGAACATGATTCTGCCACACTTTTCTGTAACAGGGACTGTTTAAGTAAAGCCTGGGCAGACAGAGAGATTGACTGATTGATGGTACAGACTAGAGAGCTCAGAAGCAGGTCTGTGCACATGACACATGAAATGTTACAGGGTTGACCTGCAGATCTGTGGGAAGTGACTGACTTCTCAACAAATGGTGCTGGGACCATAGTTGAATAGAATGAGACCACAGCCTTATGCCATAGGCAGAATGGATTAAAAACCTGAATACAAAAAGCAAGACCATACAACTCTTAGAAAGTAACATGGGAGAATATCTTCTTGATTTTGGGGTTAAGAAAGGTTTCTTAAACAAAAATGTACTAACCATAAAGGCAAAGACTAATAAATTTGTTCCTATCAATAGGCATCATAAAAGGAAGATAAGCCATAGACCAGGAGCAGATATTTGTAACGCTTGTAAATGACAAAATATTTATATTTGGAATACATAAAGCATTCTTATGAGCCAATAAGAACAAGACAGGCAACCCATAACGAATGGCAAAAGATCTCAATAGGAATTCCACAATGAAAGGAATTCAAAGGGCAATAAGCATGAAAAGATACTCAATGTTTCAGTAGCCAGGAGCATGCAAACTAAATCCACATGAGATACTCTCACACACCATAACAGGAGTAAGACATTTTCAAGTCTAACGAAGGATCCCTAGTGTTGGTGAACAGAGAGGAATGAGGGCTCATCCACCGTTGACGGGAATGTATATGGGATAGACATATTGGAAACATGTTTGGCATTATCTCAACAATATGACACACATATTGACTTAGGAGCAATTCTTCTCATAGCTACGTACCCAGAAGAAATGTGTGTGCGCACTAGAATTCATATACAAGAATGCTCACTATAGCATTCATTGTTCATGATAGTCAAATATCGGGAATAACTCCAAGGTTTCCAAACAATAAAAGTAGATGAAGAGAGTAAGTTTGTATGGATATAAAGAATCCTATCTAGCAACAAAAGCTATTAAACTATTACGTGCGAACCTAGACGAAATCCACAAAGGAATGAAGAGTCAGCAGAAGGACATTACTATATGTTTCCATTCACATAAAATGCAATAAACAGCCAAATTAAACAATGTTGTCTGGAGATGAATCCAAATATGGTAAAACTACTAAGCATGAAAGGGAAAGAATTATCATAAAGAGAGGCCAGTTGTTGAATCTGTCAAGAAAAAGATCTCTAGGGTGCAGTAAAGATTGTTTATTTACCTGAGTGGTCATATTATAATTACTATTTAAACTACATATATGCTAATGACCTCTTCTACATTTATTAGCCATCTCACAAAAGAAATGAATGAAAAGAAAAAAAATGAATCTTGACCCTCTAGGCTGTATTCACTAAAACTCCTCCTCCACAACTTGGGACATGGTTCATATATTAATAAGAATAGAGGGGTGTCTGGGTGGCTCAGTTGGTTAAGCGTCTGCCTTCAGTTCAGGTCATGATCCCGGAGACCTGGGATTGAGCCCCACATTGAGCTCCCTGCTCGGTGGGAAGCCTGCTTCTCCCTCTCACACTCCCCCTGCTTGTGTTCCCTCTTTCACTGTGTTTCTCTCTGTGAAATAAATAAATAAATAAAAAGAATAAGAAGCAAGTTACAAAACCATATGCACAAAATGCAGCTCAGAGGGGAACGTATATATTCGCAGAGAAAAGGTCTAATGGGAACATCTCGAAAATGTGATCAGCGATTCTTTTCCTTTGTATGCTCTTCAGTGATACCCTAATTTTCACAATGAACAGCTATTAATTTTCTAGTTTGAATAGGAAACCAATACATGTTGTGTAAATTCTCCGCAGAAAGGTCTGACATGAGACTTACTGTGTTACTTCTATCAATCAGGATCTAGCGCGGGAAACAGAAGCCCCTCAGGGTAATTTTGGGAAAGGAATCCAGTAAAGGGGATTAGGTGTCTGTGGTGCTCTGGGAAGGCCAGAGGAGCCTGAGGCTCTCCGGGGAATGGATTTGTGTGTGGAGGGCACGCCACTGTGGCTTTGATTCAAAAGTCTTGTCCAGGCCACGACGGCCACATGCACATCCCACACTCGTGACGCATCTCGAGATAGTGTTGTAGGTTGCAGGGGACAGCTACATCTCTTGTCTGCCTGTGTGCAAGCAGTGGAAGCAGCACCATGCTGGCCTCTGCCTCAGTTCCCCCTCATAGATCGCGTGAGTGCCTCTCATGGGTGAGCCCAGGTGTAGGAGGCTGGTAATGCACGTTAGAGCACTGTGGCCTGCGCACTGTCCCTGGGAGTTCCGCTCGAGGGCCTTGGAAAGGAGGTGGCCGAGAGAGCCAGCTTTCCATTTGTACTTTCTACCCCGTGGATGTAACATCAGGGCTCCCGGCTATAGACTGGGCGACTTAACCAACAGAAATGTATCGTCTCAGCGCTAGAGGCTGGACGTTCAAGATCAAGGCGTCTCAGCGGGAGAAGGGTAAATGGGGAAGTAGGGTAATCCAGGGAGAGAAACGAAACAACAGAGACTTTGGACACAGAAACAAATTGAGGGACTTGGAGGGGGGGGGTGGGGGGATGAGAGCCTGGTGGTGGGTACTGGGGGCACCTATTTCGTGGAGCACTGGGTGTGGGGAATGGGGAATGAATCTTGGAACACTGGGAAAAAAAATTCAAGTAACAATAAAAAAAAAAAAGGAAAAAAAAAGAAAAGTAGGTACCAGAAATAAATCCAGAATAGTTGCTCATAAGCTGGTGCTGTTTGCAATAGTCTAGGGGAGAGGCACATCTGAACACGGGCTCCAAAAATACGAGTCTGAAATTTTAACATACCCCAATGAAGCAAGCTGGCCTCGAGTCTGTGAGAGGTGGCAGTTTGGAATGAAGATTTATAAATAAATAAATAATAAATGGAAAAAAAAAAAGATCAAGGCATCTCGGCAGCATCCGTCCTTTCTGAGGCCACAGGGAGAATCCGTTCCAGGCCTCTCTCGTTGGATTATAGACGGCCGAGTCTTCACAGAGTCTTCCCTCCATGCCTATCTCTGTGTCCACACTTGCTGTTTTATAAGGACATTGGTCCTATTGAATCAGGGACGACCCACTGTGTGTGACCTCAGCTTAACTAAGGACATCTACAATGACCCCGTTTCCACATCCACTCCCTTTCTGACATACTGGGGATTAGGACATGGGAATCGGGCAGGGGGGCACAATTCAGCCCATAAGCATGCATTCAAGTTTCTTACAAGAAGCATGTCTAATGGAGGGGAAAAGGAAACCCCAGATCCTCTGCCAATGGATCATGGAGACTTGGACAATGTGTTGCGCTGCGAGCCTGGTGGGGGCGGGGATGCTGGGGAAACCGGCGAGGCTAAGGGCCGCAGAGGTCAGCCTTCTGAGATTCTTCCAGGTGGTGGCTTTGGTGGCCGCGGAAGGCAGGAACCCACAAAAAACAAAACAAAACAAAACATAACAAAAAACCATCTGCCTTCTGCACCAGCGGGGGGCTTTACTTCGTGTGAGAGGACCCCTGCATTGTGTGTCCCATCTCTTTTTACCTGCTCTGGTGGAATCCAGCTGTCATCTCGCCGGACTCACCTTGGAGGGGAGGAGAGGGCCAGTCCCTGGGGCCTGGGGCTCCCTCTCCCCTTTGTTATTCTCGGTTTGGCTCTGAGCCTAGGAAAGCTTTGGGAGAACAGGCAGCGGCCTGCGAGAATCTGCCATCTCGATCTGCTCTGGCAGAGACCTGACTTCAGGGTGAGGACATGGCCCTGCCCTCCTCACGGAGTTGCTGCAGTGTCCCTACAGAGGCCAGCTTCGGGGGGGCCCGGGCTCCCTCCACGCTGCTGGGATCGTCCCCTTGAGTGATAAGCGGTCACCCATGGCCAGAGGGTCGGAGCGGAGCCATGTGACTCCCAGCGAGAGTTTCGTGTTTCCCTTCCAGCGGGTGTTGGCCGGGACAGCACGGATGCCTTTGTCCCTGCTGGTTCCTCCACAGCTTGGATTCCATCCCTGGCCAGGCCCCAGAGATGCCGGCTGGTCTCCAGTGGAAGAAGCTGTTCTTTCTGTGTCTGCAGAGGTCCTGCTGCAAGTACTTCAGTCAGGGTTGCTCTGGAAGGGCAAGCTAGAGCGCGCGGAGGCTCCCCTTGCTTTGAAAGGGTGCTGCTGGCTGCGGTAGGAATGGCCTTGGGGTTAGTGGGGGTCTGTTCGGCACTTCTGTGGGGATCTCACATCCTGTCCCCACCATGCCTTGCTTCTCTCTCTTCCTCCCTCTTCCTCCTCTGAGCTGTATGGACACAACCACACAGCCTTCCACTTGCCACCTGCATAATCCTGCTCCAAAACCTTCGATGGCTCCCTAGTGCCTAAAGTGGCATTTCTCAAACTGTGTGCCTCAGACATGTCTGTAGCTCATAAAAGCTCAGCCCCTCCCAGCTCCCATCCCAGACCCAGCATCCCAGTGGGGACTTTAACCTGCCTCTTGGCTGACTTTTGTTTTAAACTTGTATATGTATATTTAAAAATATTGTGGTAAAACACACATAATATGAAATTTACCATTTTAGCCATTTTTTAAATGTACAGTTCGGTGGGCTTAAGCGCTATTTTGGACCGAATGCTTGTGTCCTCCCCGAATCCATATGTTGGAGACCCAACCTCCATTGCCATGGGATTTGGAGGAGGGGCCCTTGGGAGGTGCTGAGGTTTAGATGAGGTCAGGAGGGAGGGGGTCTCGTGATGAGATTAGTGTCCTTCTGAGAAGAGTGGGTGTCTCTTTCTCTGTGAGCACCAAAGAAAGGTCACAGCATTAGAAGACAACTTTCACCAGACCCTGCCCGCTCTGACACGTGCTCTTGTATGGCCATCCTTCAAAGCTGAGCAAGTAAGGGTCTGACCTTTGCGTAAGGGTCTGACCTTTGGAATTCTGGAATAGCAGCCTGATGGCCTGAGACAGATACGTTCACACTGTCATGCCACCATCGTGACCAGCCATCTCTGGTCCCCAGAACTCTTCATCTCTTGCATCTAAAACTCTGTGCCTGGTAATCCCTCCCTCCCCCATGCCTCCCTCTTCTTTGTACCCCTTCTTCTTTGCCTTTCTATGAATTTGACCACTCGAGGGACCTCACATAAGTGGAAGCACACAATACGTTTCCTCTGTGACCTACTGGTCTCACGTATACTCGCGTTTTCCCAGTTCATCCATCTTCTAGCCTGTGTCCGAATGATCTTTGTTTTTAAAGCTGAATAACCTTCCATTGTTTGTAGGGACCACATTTTCTTTATCTGGTCATCAGACGATGACGCTTGGGTGGCTTAGACATTTTGGTGATTGGGAATCATGCTGATGTAAACACAGGTATACACACAGTTCTTCTAGATCCTGCCTTCAGTTCTTTCGGGTAGATATCCGGAAGTGGAATTCTTGGATTGGATGATAATTCTATTTTTAATGTTTCCGATGAACTGTCATACGACAGTGGCTGGGCCACTTTGCATTCCTACCTGCAGTGTGTAAGGGTTCCAGTGTCCCCACAACCTCACTGATACTTGTTATTTTCTGTTTTGTTTGTTTAGTTAGTTGATTAGTTTTTTGGGGGGTTTTGGTAGCAGCCATCCTAATGTGTTTGAGGTGATATTTCACTCTAGTTTTGATTTACGTTTCTCTGATGATGAGTGATGTTGGGAACTTTTTCATGGGTTTACTGTTCATTTGTGTATTTTCTCTTCTTTCTTTCTTTTTTTTTTTTTTAGATTTTATTTATTTGAGAAAGAGAAAGAGAGAGAACACGAGAAGGGGGAGCTGCAGAGGGAGAGAGAGAAGCAGGCTGATGTGGGGCTTGATCCCAGGACCCCGGGATCACGGCCTAAGCCAAAGGCAGACACTTAACCAACTGAACTACGCAGGTGTCCCCATTTGTGTATTTTCTTTGGAGAAATTTCTACTCAAGTTTTTTGCCCATTTCCAAACTCTGATTTTGTTGTTGAGTGGTAACTATAGTTGATTAAAAAAAAAAAAACACCTATATATACACACATATACTTATTTAGAGAGAGAGCAGGGGCAGAAAGAGAGTGAACAGGGAGAGAGAGACTCCCAAGCAGACTTTCCACTGACCATGGAGCCTGACATGGGTCTAAAACTCATGACCCCAAGATCATGCCCTGAGTCAAAATCAGGAGTCAGTCACTCAACTGATTGAGCCCCCGGGTGCCCCCAAATTTTATCTATTGGTGATTTTGATGGAAGGTAAAGTGAGAGACCATCAGTGAGCAAATGAGTTCTTTGTAGGACACCCAGAACCTTTTGCAGTGGGGCCTGCCCTGCTTTCTATCTCATTTCCTGGGGTTCCCAGCAAGAGTGCTTTGCTCTAGCTAGAAGCTTCCATCATCTGGGCTTCATTTATACCATTCCAACAACGTGGACCTCTGTAGCAGACAGACTTTTTCTTCTCTGCATAAGAACCCCCCTCTTCCATCTCCCATTGAGATAGTTCTTGTGGGACTGTGGGTCGTAGCATCCCACCCCCTCCTGGCTGCATCACTGGCACATGACTCGGGCTTGCTTGATCCTAGTGCTTCCAACACCTTGGTTTAAGGGGGCTGGCCCAAGGACTGGACATCCAATCCAAACCAGCCTGGCTTCTATGTGGTTAGTAGAGAAGTATCGTTTTCTGCTTGGGATGATATAAGCCTGGGCCCCTTGTGGCATCTCTGCAGGAAGAAAGAAAAGGTCAACACACAATGTCAGATGAGTCATGACAAGGAGAGCAAAGAGAGAGTGTGAGTAAGAGAGAGAATGGTATTGTTCAAGACCCTGGATCCAGCCATACCTGAAACCAGGAACTCGCTTGATATTTTAAGTCCATGAGCTAATAGAGTCCCTTTTTCTTCAGCTGGTCTGAATGCAATTTTTGTCACTGGTAACAAAAAATTCTGAGGAATGTGAGCCCCCATCCGCAGTTCTTCCGTCTATTCCACAATGTGGCCATCCACCCAAGTCCCCACTCAGCTTAGATCTAAGTTCTTCTCTTTCATGTCTTTGTGAAGGGCTGGTCCCTCTAAGATCTTTAGAAGTCAAGGGGTAAGGAGAAGGCTTTGTAGGTGTTCTCATTTTCAACCCTCTGCCTGCCCTGCCCCTTAGAGACCTTCTGAATTATATACTTGCCGTCCATGCCTTGTGTAATAGGGTGAGACTTTACAAGAAGAATGGTCCTTGTGGTGGCTGGTGTGAACTTGGGAGGAAGACATCCAGCATCTCCACATTCCCCACCCACACCTTGGGGGCAGTCTTGGGCAGAGGTCCAGACCCAGCCAAGGAACGTGTCCTCCGCAGGGACTTACGGAGGGCGGGTGTGAAAAGGTGAGTAATCGTGGAAAACATGAGCTGGTGTCTCCTTGTTGTGGGTTTCCGGTGTGTGGCTTTTTCTTTTTGCAGCTGTGATCTCCCTAGAGGGTTTGCCACCTCCAGCCCAGGAAGGGGAAGCCACCCCCGGAGTGTCAGAGAGGGCTGGGATGCTCCCATGGGGAACCGCTGGGCTTTATGGTTCAGTCCCTTGGAGGGGGGTTGTTCCATTCTTGGAGTGGGATGGTGTCGTGGGTTGGAGGTTTTGGTGAATGTTCTGGCCACCCTGAGAGAGGGAAGGAGATGGATGTTGGAGTCCTGTTTAGGGGTGAGTCCAGCACCCCGAACAACCCACCCCCTCTGGGCATTTCCTCTGGGCGGTGGGGACTCAGGGGGACCAAGTCCCCACACCTACATGTACCGTGTGAACAGGTTCCGGTATGACTTGCTCTAAGACAACTTGAAGTGTAAAACTTTTCATTTGAAAACAAAGAAATGTCTCTTGCACCCAGGTATTACAGACCACGTTTTGAGATGCTACATGTTAATACGTCCGTGGATCATGTGACGTCTTCCACTGTTGTCGCTAGTGCTGTTGTGACCACTGGCTATGTACATCGGTCATTAATTCGGGAATGTTCCTGTCCCATCTCTCCCAATGTGCTTTTTGAGTCCTGTTTCTGCTGCTCTGAATTGTCCATGGCCTCAAGAGTCTGGCTTGGGAGAAGTGCTCAAAGGGGGTGAAATTAGTAATAATAGTAATCACTAGCAACATTTAGGTGGGCTTTTTGTGAGTCAGGCTCATTTATTTTCTTTTAAACACTTTATTTATTTATTAGAAATAGAGCATGACAGACAGAGAGAGAGAGAGAGAGGGAGAGAACAAGTGGGGAGAGGAGTAGAGGGAGAAGCAGACTCCTCACTGAGCAGGGAGCTCTGCATGGAGCTCAACCCCAGGACCCTGAGCTAAAGGCAGAGGCTTAACCAACTGAACCACCCAGGTGCCTCAGGGATTAGTTTAATAGACACTTTGCAAGTATTAGTTCATGAATCATGGATACTCAGAGGGATTTTGTGTGTGTGCATGGGCTGGGACCGATACCACTCTCCACTCACCCTAGGAGCCAGGGCCCACCTCTGGAAAGCACCCCGAGCCACCTTGGGAGCCTGTGGGTTTATTCCCAATATTGTTCATGCCAGCTGCATGTGTTATGATAAGAAAGCAATCTAATTAAATTATGGTGCCAACTAATGAGATATAAGGGTAATAAGAATGGATTGTTGTTTTTATGATATGTAGGTTGAAACACTCGATAAAGGTGAGTCACCTTATGAAAAATGCTTGTCCAGTGAGATGTGGGCAAGAGAGCTGAGAGAGACCAGGAAAACCCGCTCACCAGGCCCCTGGTTGCAAGTAGCTAGTTTCACCCTGGCTTGCAAATTCTGGCTCCACTTTGAAGGAAATGAATTGAAAACCACAGAAATATTACGGTTGTGATGTATGCAAAACACTAAAAACTAATGTGGAATTCTACCCAGGGGCTCATTGCCAAATAGAAGGACTTGAACCTAGAGCAGAGAGCAGTTAGGAAGTGTGTTTTCAGTTAGAAGTTGCAAAGAGTGGTTTTATGATTTCCCCACTTTAACCATCTTTTAAAATTCGCCCACCTATGCTGGCCGGCGGGTTTCACTACGGGTGTGTCTGAGTGTGGAGGAGAGGTCATGTGTCCACCACTGTCTTTCTTCAGAAGGTTCCTGAGACACTCCTGGGTTAGGCTCCTGTCCCCTTGTTGGAGCAGGGTCTTTCCTTCACTCCCCACTCCTCCAGCAGGTCACCGGCAGGCCCAGGGCCCGGGAGAGTCTCTGTCCACCTCTGCCCATCCTTGCTATGACCCCAGCTGACCTTCACCTCTGCTTTCTCCCCAGTGTCTGGGGGATGACATCTCACTTGACCCTGCGAGCATCTCCCCACACCTTTCGGTTTCTTGCTCTGACACCTCCTTTAAGACTCTGTCCTGAGCTGGGAGAGGAAATGGCCCTCAGGACACCAGTAAGCGCAGCGGGGAGAAAAGTCCGCAGAAAAACACTCAGGGTTGGTTGAATGGATAAACACAATATGGTCTAGCTGTACAGGGGGTAGCATTCCATCTTAAGCAAAGAAGGTAGTTCTGATGCCTGCTACAACATGGATGAACCTTGAGGACACAAGGCTGAGGATAGAAGCCAGTCATGAAAGCCCAGATCCTATGCGATCCCACTCATGTGAGGTCCCTGGAGCGGGCAAATTCACGGTGACAAAAAGTGGAGCAGGACTTACCAGGGCCTACGTTGTGGGGAGGAAGGAAGAGGGAGGGAGTGTAATGGGGCAAGGTCTCAGTTTGGGAAAAGGACAAATGTTTTGGAGATGGATGGTGGTGATGGTTGCACGAGGATGTGAATGTATTGAATTCCACTGAACTGCGCACCTACAAATGGCCAGTTTTTTTTGTTGTTGTGCATAGTTACACACACACACGCACACACACACACACACACACACACACACACACACACACAGGCACAGCCAGGCCCTGCCCTTCAGTGCTTCTTCTCAGCAGGAAATATTGAGGTTGTTTCTGGTGGATGGATGGGATCCTGGACGTCCTCATGCTCTTCCTTGAGCCTTAATATACTTTCCCAGTTCCCTGCAAAGTGCACTTATTAATTTAATAATTGGAGGGGAGAGAGAAGGACACTTCAAGCATCTGAAAGCAAATAGGAGGGGGAGAGAATGGGAAGTTACTTGTCTGGATCTCATCTTCCCCCTGCCCAAGGCCCGGGTCTTGTCCCGGTGGGCAAGGTCACAGTTGTTAAGGCTCGAGGATGGACTAGAGGGTCCGGGGGCTTATTGGAAGACCAGGAAGGGCCACACTGCTCCTCCAGCCCCTGCCCCAAAAAGAGGTTGGCAGGGCCTCCCACAGAGCCACACACTGGTGCCTCCTGGGGATGCTTCTGGGGTTTGGGTCCCCTTCATCCAGAAAGGATGGAGGGACCCATTCTGGTGATGGGACAGTCCAGCTACCAGCCCTGGCAATGGCTCTTGATTTAACAACTAGGTAAACAGATGCAACAAATTTTATTTTATTTTGCTTTTAAATATTTTATTTATTTATTTATTTATTTATTTATTTATTTATTTATTCATTCATTTATTTATTTATTTAAAAATTTTTTAAAGGACTTTTATTTATTTGACAGAGAGAAACACAGTCAGAGAGGGAACACAAGCAGGGGGAGTGAGAGAGGGAGAAGCAGGCTTCCCGCCAAGCGGGGAGCCCGATGTGGGACTCGATCCTGGGTCTCCAGGATGGTCTCCAGGAAGGCAGTCGCTTAACCAACTGAGCCACCCAGGCGCCCCTAAATATTTTATTTATTTATTTGGGAGAGAATGAGAGAATACAAAAGCAGTGGGGAGGAGCAGAAAGAGAGGGAGAAGCAGACTCTGCGCTGAGTGCAGAGCCTGACGTGGGGCTTGATCTCACAACCCTGAGATCGTGACCTGAGATGAAATCAAGAATCGGATGCTGCTCAACCGATTGAGCCACTCAGCTGCCCCAAGAGGAGGGGCCTTATATGATTACTGCTAAAGATTTTATTTATTTGAGAGAGAGAGAGAGAGTACGCACACAAAGTGAGAGCTCAAGTGGAGAGGGGAGAGAAGAGGGAGAAACAGGCTCCCTGCTCAGCAGGGAGCCTGACTGGGGGCTCGATCCCAGGATCCTGGGATCACAACCTGAGCTGAAGGCAGATGCTTAACTGACTGAGTCCTCCCAGACACCCCTATATTGCATTATTTAAAAAATTCTTAAAAGAATTTTTAATTCTTAGAAATTAAATTTTTAATTTTTAGAATGGTGAAGGATCTTTATTTTAAATAATTTCCCTCATAAGATATATGCAGGTGCAATATTATTATTTTGGTTTTTTAAATAAGAAATTAATTACATTCATTAGGGAGATTGCTATAACACAGAGACCCTCACGTGTCTAATGGCTAAGCACAAAAACTCTGAGTTCTACTCACCAAAGCAGTCCGGGGACAGCAGAGGCAGGCAGAGGAGGGTGGGATGTCACTCGGGAATCCAGGCTGTGGGGGATTCTGCTATTTTCAGTTCAGGGCTTCGGAGGCTGCCCTTGGCATTGATGCCCAGCTGATTGGCAAAGTCTCATGGCAGAGTTCTACAGGCCTAGTCATGCCGTTACTTCCACTCTGCTTTATAGGGCAGAATTTGCTCTCATGGCCCCATCTGAGTGCTCGATCAAGACTGAGAGATACAGTCTAGCCGTGTGCCCGGGACAAAGAAGAAAAATGGCTCTGGGTTTGGATCAGGGTGACCTGTGGAATGTACTGTTCACACTGGGACCTCACCACCGGGGAAGGGGGTTACCAAAGGTCTCCAGGGCAACAGGACAAACTAGAATGGGGACGGAAGGTCGTGGGATTTCTGGGAGCAAGAGCAGACAGAGACAAGCAAACAAAAATATGTTTTCTTAGTTTCTTTCTTTTCTACAAAAAAAAAAAAAGAGGAAGGCATAGTGCACTGCCTTTTCTACATCTTGGTTTTATTTCTCCTACTTTGTAATATATCCCGGGGATCTTCCACGCAGAGATTCCCACTTTGGGTAGTTGTTTTCTGGCTTTGCTATAGTGGCACACGGTGAACTTTGATCTGTTGAACCAGTCCCTACAGAAGGACACGAGTTGTTTCAATCATTCGCTATTACAAACAGCGCAACAAATCACACTGTGCAAACATCATTTTAGGGACATCTTAAATAGTCATAAAATGAACACCAAGGCTGTTAGCACCCTCGTATATGTGCCTCTCAAATTAATGCATGGGTTTTCTCTTGTCTTGTGTTTTCTAGAAATAAGATCAGATTAAATATATTCTTTTTAAATTCTGTGACTCTTTCCTCATTTCTGCCCAAAATGTTTTTGACATTTAGCTATGTAATGAGTGCTCAATGCCACTGAGTGAATGTGCCTCTTTTAAAAGATGATTTAGTCTACATTTGAGGGTGATCTGCATCATTGCCAGTGTTCTGAGCTTTGGACCACTCACCCCAGCATACGGCAGGAGTGTCGGCCCCCGCACGGGACGCTGCCAGACCGTCTCCAGAATCATCATGCCGAATTGCTCTCCTACTCAACAGATTCCCATTGCTTTGCATCTTGGCTCTCCCATCTTGGCTCTCTTTGCCATTTGACGTTAAACAACGTTTCCTTTCTTCGTGATTTGACTTCCTACATTTGCAAATGCCTCTTTGTGGCTTTTGCTCATTTTTCCATTGGACTCCTGCCATGGATTGGAGGAGTTCGTTCTATACTTTGCGTATGAACTCTGTGTCGATTCGAATTGCTGCCCATCTTGTCAGTTTGGGACTTGTGTTTGCCCTCTTCATGATGGCTTTTGATAATGCACATTCTGTTGCAGTATCGTCAAATATATCTTTCCCTTGAGGATGGTGTCTTTTGTTTCCTGCTTGAGAAAGCTTCCTAGGCTGAAATCTCGAGCCTCACACTATGTGGTCACAGACAACGGTTCAGAGGTTTGAATCACTTGCAGGCCAAGAACTGGTGCCCAGGTTCTGACCTAGCCTGTTTCTCCCTGAGGTGTTGCCAGCTCAAACCTGGTCACCCAAGGCCAGAGTGAGCCTGGGAGGGGCCTGCCAGTTCCCAAACTTGCGGGAGACATGTTGATGCTGTCTGCTCCCCTGACCACCCCAGGTGGGCCTCCCCATCTTCACAGACCATCATCAGCTCCTCCTTTGGGCTTAGCGTTTGGTTTTTCTAACAGGCTTCCCACAGTGCAGCTGGCCTGTATTCCTTAGGATACAAGTCAAGATCCATCTATGTAACTGTTACAGGTGCCTTCTAGGGGTGGTCTCTTTGGGGCTGGAGTCTCTGAAAATATGGATTTATTGGGGCAAACGTGTTTTAACGTGGTTCTGGCTTTGATGACAATGGCTGTGGTGACGATGCCATTTTGTTGTTTGGATTGTGCTGAGAGGTAGAGCAAGGGTATCCCGCTCTCTTACTGGCCAGGAGGAGCCAGGAGGTGGGCTCTGGTCTTTGCCTCTTGAGGACAGGCAGAAAATCCAGTGGATGCCTTTAAAGTCAGGAAGAGGGAGTAGAAACAAAAGAGGAAGAAACAAAGGAGGAAAGGAGGGTCCCTGCAATCCCAGCATGGCAGTGTACAACCCTCTTCCAGGTCACGGGCGGCGGGCACATTTCGTGTCAGTTACTCCTTGTGCATTTCTTGTGCCTCCTTTGTCCTTGTGAAACAGATGTCATCTGTGACCCAGGGCGCCATGGAGTGGACAGGCCCGCATAACACAGCCATCCTTTTGGTGTTGGACAGACATGACACCATTTCCAGAGTCACCTTAGATGTTTTAATCAAACCCTGCCGTGGGTAGCTTAAACTCTGCCTTTTTTTAAAAAAAACTCCTTCCTTTTAATTATTCCCTTAAGCTACATTCTCAGCAAATGAGATTTCTGGCTAAAAGGGGATGGACTCTTTATGGCCTTTGACAGATGGTGGCAAATTTCTTTTCAAAGATGCTGTGCTAATTTGCAAAACCGCAAATGAGTGTCTTACAATTTTTGTAAAGATCGAGTGAGGCAGGAAAAGCTGGCTAGCCTGTCTCTCTGGCATCCCGGAGGGCACTGGCCTTAGAGCTTTGGGAAGGTCCTAATCAGTGGCTGCTATTTTTGTGTGGCCTGGCTGCAGGGACAGGAAGGCTCTGTGGCTATCTGGACTGATAAGATTCTTTGAGGACGGTTTCTGGCCAGTGTAAATGTCTGCTGTGGGGGGCTCCGGACTGGGGATCTGGTAGGGGGTGACAGGGCTCTGTCTTCCCAGAGCTTGCATTTTTAGGTGAGAGATAAAGTGACCAAGGGGATTGCCAACCAGGGTGAGGGAGCCTTGGTCACTCTGCACTCTTGTGTGGGCCTCGCGGGAGGCCGGGGGTGCTATGTTAGTGTCGGCTGTCCTCTGATGTCCTCCATCGGAGATGGCCGATCTTTTGAGAGTTGCCTGGAGTGACCCTAAGCCCCCTCTTCTGGTCACCCCAGAGGGAGGCCAAAGCCTCAGCAGGGGCCTGCCCAGGACAAACTACAGCCACAGTTCACTTCCCCTCGGGGAGCAGGATAGGAGGCTCAGTGGGGACAGGAACCCGAGAGGTCTGCACATTTAGAACAAACACCATACGAAACCAAACTGCTTCTTGGGTATGTGGGGGGAGTGTGTGCAATGCCTGGGGTGTCAGGGCCCCAGTGGGCTTTTGGGGCTCCTAGGATCGGCTGGGTCCCAGCAGCCTTCCCCTTACTGCCCCAGCCCCGTGGTTTCCAGGCCTCTTCCACCCACTCCAGCCTTCTCTGAAACAGTACAAATCATAAAATAGCAAAAGCGGATAGTCAGCCCACTTGCCAACAAGAGCTCTGCGCACCTTACAGGGTCTAGCTGTGTGCCTGATGCAACTCTCCAGACCCCCATCCTCCAGATCGGAGTACTGAAGCACAGAGAGGTTAAGAAACTTGCCCTGAGTCACTCAGCTGGTGAGCAGCGGAACCGGGAGCCACACAGAGGTTGGCTGTCTTGCGAGGGTGAGTTTACTGCTATTCAGGGCTGTAGGATGACACATGCTCACACGCGCACTTCTCCAAAGAAACACATAGGGGCCAGCAGCAGGGTATAGGGACACGGTGGTGGTCTCCAGACCTGAGCTGAGCTGCATGCAAGCACCGCCGGGCAACGTCTTCTAATGACTGTTTCTCTTAACCTGCTACTTTATTTGTAAAATGGGTATGATCCCCATGACAGGGGAGGCTGGAAGGATTAAATGAGATCACATCCATGACTTGAGAGCATCACTGGAACCCCCTGGCCATGGTGGACATCTAGGAAGCGTGGGCTTCCAGCCCCAGACCTCTTCCTTCTCTTTCGTCCTCTGAGGGTTCCCGAACCGTCCCTGGGTGCAGGGATAGCATTCACAAAACAGTGATGACTCTGCGCCTGCTGCCACATAAGGCTCTTGGAAGAGGCAAAGGCATTCAGGACCGCAAGGCTCCACTGCACAAGGCTGGTGCCTTTTGGAAATCGGTAAGGTGCTGGGGGAAGGATAATGCTTTCCCGACACTTTCCTGACCACCAGAGGGACCTGTGGTTTAGCCTGATGTCCTGCTCTTAGTGTCATCATTTCATCAGATGGCCGCTGGGGACTAGTCAGGCTACAAAGCCCAGGGCGCATGCCCACATGTGGTAATCAGTTGCTCCTTCCAGAGTCACCTCTGAATTCCAGAAAGAGCCTTTGGGGAATTTACACATCTTGCTGACCTCCCTGTTCTGTAGGAAAAGTCAGCCTGCCTGGCCAAAGCAAGAGTGAAATATTTATGAGTGCTATAAAAATTTAATGCTGATTTAGATTTTGGTTTGACTTTTCGATTCCACTTAGTTTGTGAGAACCTCAAGTGTGTAGCTCATTGCACTGTGAATATCACCGATGGAGTTGTTCCTGTTTCAGATAATGGATGGTATTAGAAAATGCTTGGCAATGTCGTTTACTCCCCTGGGCTGTACTCTCCCTTCCCCTCCTTGTCCATTTCCATTTTATGTTCCAAGTGCTGCATGCTCCTCTCCTAGGACTTTCTGCTTTGGTTCCTTCTGAGTGGGTCATATCTGATCTTCTTGGCAAGCTTGCTCTTCCACTCACCACCATTTCATGCCTCTCCTCTCTCTCCTAACCTCCCACATCTCTCTGGCTCCCTCACACGGGTTGATGATGTCCTTTCACACCGCATCATCACAAGATGGCTGCTGCCTCACCAGCATCACCTCTCCTTCCTATGCATGAAGAAGAGGAAGGAGGGAGAGGCAGAAGAACAAAGGGAGCCCTTCTTCTAGCAAAGCTTCAACTTGTTAGCTAAAGGGTTCTTCTCCCCAGGACCCTACATTTCAATGCCAGACCTGCATGCACAGCCACCTCTAAGTGAGAAGAGGAGCATTTTAGAAGAGCACACTTATACTTCCTTCCAAACCAGGATTCTGTTAGCAAGAAAAATGGGGGAGGGCGGGGGGGGGAAGGATCCCGGATAGGCAGCTAGCAGGTACTGCCACACGGTCTGCCTCTTTGCTAGACAACGCCTGTCACACCCTCCCCCACCCCACAGAAAACACGCCCGTCTCCTGGGGCACACAGCCAAGGGGTCATGCTGCTCCCCTCCGGGAAGCCTTCTCCATAAGGCTGCCTGTGGTCCCGTGACCTTTAACTACAAGACAAGTTATCAGGTCCAATGTACTCAGTATTAGCAATGGGTTAGGCATGGGAAGACTGCAGAAAGAGCTGCCATTCCGGAAAAGGGAGAACAGAGAACACATGAAGTCCTGCTCCACCACTCCTTGGGTGGCCACATGGCACCCTCCTCTTTTCCTAGGAGGCTCTGCCATAGCCACGGGCCCACTGTGGACTTGGTTCTGTGCTCCCCCCAACAGGTGCCCTCCTTGTCCATTATTCTCCCTGGCTACATGAGAGGTGGGTCTTGGGGGCATGCCATCTCTGGGGGATTGGCTGTTACCATCAGTCTTGGGTTGATTATTTGGGGTAATACATTTCACTCCAAGACTTGGTTGCCTTCTGGTCTTTTAGAAGGGGGTCAGTTCCATTGGAGAGTGACCACAGCCAAGGAGCCGCTCTAACCGAAGACTTACGCATGACAGTTTCACCCACTGGCCTCTGCTGTGCCCTCATCCTAACAGAATGGTGCCCCAAGATAGGAGTTTATTAAAAGGAATTTTGGGGAATTCTGGAGTAACAGGACGGAACCTAAGCCCCAGGACCAACAGCCCACACTCAGACACCATGGAGTAGCTATGGTTGTAGTGAGGTGATTAGAACGGTGACCTCAGCGGGAGACCTTCCCATTATATGCTCTTTTCCAGGGGCCCCTCTGTTAGATGGAATTCTTTAGAGAAGGTTCTGGAAAAAGACCTCATGTCTCAATTGTATCTCCTGTGAAGGCTGTCATTTGCAGGCAAGACTTGCTTTAGTCTGGGGTAAAGAAACTCAGTGTGCGTGCGTGTGTGTGTGTGTGTGTGTGTGTGTGTGTGTGTGTAATCCTGCAAGACTCTAAACACTGGAAATTTCGGTCCATTCTGATGGCAGACCAATGGGAGTGGGTCCCTCTCTCAGTGCTGTCAGGTTCCCTTCTGTCACTGCCATTGCTCCAGCATCTGTCACCGGTCTCAACCCTTCCTCTCTTGCAGAACATTGTCCAAAGTAGCCAATAACGGCCCTATTCTGGATTTTTCCTCACATTTTCCCAATTCTGTAGTCTCCCTGGATTGTCCCAGACTCTCCGTTGTGGCACTTGGACTATGTCCCACCACACAGCAGGTGACAGTGTGGCCAGATGTCTTGCCACTGCATAGCAGAGGTCCCCACCACTCCATCCTTCAGTGGTGGGGTTCTCAGTGTCTGACCCTCCTCCCTCCTCAGCCCATTTCTGCGGCACTCCACTGCTAGCTACCAGATTTCAGCTTCATTGGGAGGGCATTTGGCTATAAGGAAACTTGTATAATGCGGAGGGATTTATTGCTCTCACACAACAGAAAGTCTGGGGCAGTCCAGGGCTGGTGTAGCATCTGCAGTGGGGAGGGGGTGGTGACAGGCACTCAGGCTCTTCCCTTTCTGTTCTGCTCTTTCCGTTCTTTCTAGCCTTCTAAATCAGGCATGATTCTCAGTTTGTGCAACAGAATCTGAGTTAAGATAATTCCATAAAACAGTTTACTTTTAGTTTTATTTTTAAAAGATTGTATTTACTGGGGCGCCTGGGTGGCTCATTCATTAAGTGTCTGTCTTCAACTCAGGTCATGATCCTGGAGTCCCAGGACTGAGCCCGGCATTGGGCTCTCTGCTCGGCAGAAAGCCTGCTTCTCCTTCTCTCACTTTCCCTGCTTGTGTTCCCTCTCTAGCTGTGTTTCTCTATGTCAAGTAAATAAAATCTTTAAAAAAAAAGATTGTATTTATTTATTTGAGAGAGAGAGATGCAGAGAAAGATTATGACATGGGGGAGGAAGAGAGGAAGACAGACAAGCCCAGACCCCACAGCCAGCACAGAGCCTGAGGCTCGATCTCAGGACCCTGAGATCATGACCTGAGCTGAAATGAAGAGTTCTACTCTTAACAGACTGGACCACTCAGGTGCCCCAAGATAGGAGTTTATTAAAAGGAATTTTGGGGAATTCTGGAGTAACAGGACGGAACCTAAGCCCCAGGACCAACAGCCCACACTCAGACACCATGGAGTAGCTAAAGAGGAAACACTGCCACAGCTCCATGGAGCTCCAGATATGACACTGGGTCCACTTCCTGGAGCTTGACCTTAACTCGTTGGCGCCGCCACCACCACAAGCGTCCCTTTCCTGTTTTTGAAACTCAACCATTGCTATCCTCTGCACCTTCCGTCTGAACTGATGCCATATGAACTTGAATCTGATTCGTGCTGCTCAGATCACATGCCCGTGTCCTGACTGCAGAGGAGGCTGGGAAGGGAGTTTCCTGTCTCATGAGCTTGAATCTGATTGGTGGAGCTCAGGTCACATGCCCCTGTCCTGGCTGCAGAGGAGGCTGGGAAGGGATTTTCATGTCTCGAGAGCTTGTCTTGTGAGCTTGAATCTGATTGGTGGAGCCAGGTCCCGTAATTGCTCCGTGGGTGCAAAGGTGACCCGGATGAGAATTTTCTCCACGCTTCCGCAGGGACGCAAGACTTTTAAGGTGGGAAATTCTCCCAAACAGAGCCGGAGTGTTCTCAAAGAGCAAGGCAGCCAGAATACGTGATATGTGTCTCCTCATGGGCAGTGCCCACTTCCTCACACTCCGTCACTTTTCTCTCTACCCCCATCTGCCTCCTGTCCCGCAGCCATGAGAGAACTGCTCAGGAGTCACTCATGCCCACCGTGACTGTTCCCAGGCGTCTGTGCTCATTGAACTTCTCAGCCAAAGGTGACATGTTGACCTCCTCCCTCTTAGAACGCTAGTCTTTTGCTTTCCACAGCACCCTGTCTCCTGGTTTCCACTTCCTCCTCTGGCCACTTCTCTCTCTCTAGCTGCCTCCTCCCCTTCCCTTCCCTTCCTCCTTCCTCCCCCTCCTCCCCCTCCTCCTCCTCCTCCTTCCTCCTTGCTTCTATCTCTGAGGGGTCCTGTTTCACCTGTGAGTCCATGGCCCGGTATTTCTATTTCAAGGTCAGTCTACCTGTGAATCCATGGCTCCACATTTCTATCTGGAGGCCAGACCCCTCCTCTGATTTCCTAATGCCCCTGGATCTCTGCTCCACTTGTGTCTCTTCCAGTCCATTCTCTACACAGCAACAGAAGAGTGGCATTTCTCAAGCCTATGTGGGAGCAAATGGCTCCTCTGTCTCAAAGCTTCCAATAGCTTCCTACATAGCTAGGAATAAAATCCACACTCCTTATGGCTTATGTGGGCTCAGCTGTCTGTTCCTGCTTCTCTTTTCCTGCTCTAGATGCCTTAGTCTTGCAGGGCATTGGGCATGGCAACTTCTTCCCTACCTCAGGGCATTTGCACATGCTAGTCGCTATCTGCCATCTTCCCATGACTGGCTCATTCTCCATCCTCTGTATGTTGGTTGAAATGCCATGCTGTCAGAGAGGACTCTGATCACCTAGTGTTACTATCATCACAGTCTGTTTTCTTTGCAATACTTGAACACTTACGGGCCTGTAATCATTTTATTTATTTGACTGTCTCCTTATATGGTCCTCAAATTGAATACAGGTCCATGACGGGGAGACCGACCCTATCTTATTCACTGACTGGTAGTGTTCCCCAGGAGAGTAGGCACTCCATAAATTCATATTGTTTGAACATTATCTGTCTGTCCCTCAAACACAGCCCAACCCCTGGTGCTCCAGAAATCTTTCTTGACTCACCTGGACTGAACACTTTGGCAGATGTTGCCTATGGGAGGTGTTCATGTGAGGGGGAGAGGGTTTGGCCAGCCCTATGGCCCACTCAGCTCTCAGATGGCATTTACCATGAACAGATCTGATGTGGAAACTTTTAGAAACCAGCAGTGAAAGCGGCTAATCAGCTGGCCCTCGGATGGGCACAGGCCCCGTCTCCCACCCACCATGAATCGAGGCCCTGAGGCTGTTTACATGCTTGTAAAAGGCAGCTCTCAGGAGGCCTCGGACCTCCTGGTTGTTTGGCACATTGACATGAGTGATGAAAAGTCTCCAAAGACTCAGGTGAAGTGTGTGGGGGAGCGGATCTCCCAGGCAGGTCAAAGGTGTTTTGATTTATGACGTGTTGCCCCTTCCTGTGGAGTACAGCCCAGAGGCCATGCACAGGATGGTTTTGTTCAGGCTTGTGAAGTTATAGGAGGAATCCTATGGGCCTTCAATATAGCATTAGAGTATGTGAGAGTGGAAAGGGTGCTGTTCTCAAATGGTAACCATGTGGAGCCCTTGCTAGGCACCAGCTGTATGCCTATCCCCAGGTAGGCTTTTGTTCACATCGTTTGCAGTCTTCCTATGGTTCTCTGAGTCCAGTGGGTCTGTACTTTGTAGTCAGAGCCCCTGGAGCTCTGAGAAGCCCCTCATCTCAAGAGTGGGAGAGCTGGGACTGTGGCCAGGCCTATCTTTCCAAACCCTCTGCAGGGAAGCTGAAGCCAAAAAGGCAACCTTGACCAGGCTCCTTTGCAGGTGAGGTCACCTGTTGGGGGTTTCTGGGTTTGTTCCCCTTGTGGGGGTGGAGACTTGGCAGCCTTGCAGTGGGGGCCACAGGGCAGGCAGGTGGGGGGCTGGCTGGGGTGCCACTTGGGCTGAGTGGCCTGGCCTAAACAAGTCCTGGGAGGTCACTCAGCTTCCCACAAGCTTCCCTTGGGGCCTGTCCCAGCATTGGGTCTACAGTGTTGTCCCACCCTGGGGAGCACCCTCTCCTAGGGGCAGAGGGGCCTGGGTGGACCCCTCAGGGCTCATCAGTTTTTACTGTTTACTGTGTCTCCATGTGGCCTTCATTCCACATCTGTCAGAGTACTTGTCCCACCACTGACAGCCACTGTGCCGTTGTTGTTGTTATTTTGCTAGTTGTTTTCATAGTGAGGTGGGAGTCTGGCTCATTTGTTTTTGTACCCACAATGCTTGGAAGGCAAGAGTATGGACCAGATGGATAGACGGATACACGGATGGATGAATAGATGGGTGGATGGGTAGGTGGGTGGATGGGTGAATGAGTTGGTGGGTGAACGGGTTAAATGATGGGAGCATGGGTAGGTGGATGGGTGGATAGATGGATGGGTGGATGAGTGGAAATGTGGATGGACAAATGGATGGGTGGGTACATGAATGGATGGGTAGGTAGATAGGTTGGATGCGTGGTTGGATGGGTGGATGAGTGGATGGGCAGATGAATGGATGGGTGAATGAGTGGGTGGGTGGATGGGTTAATAGATGGTTCCATGGGTGGATGGATGGGTACATAGATGGAGGGGTGGGTGGGTGGATGTTTCAGTGGATGGATGAGTGGGTGAGCAGATGAAGAAGTTAAGAGCAGATAGATTTGCTTCCACTTGCCCAGTCAGCCATCACGAGGCCAGCAGCACCCCAATCCTCCTCAACTGTCTTCCTCCTGTTCCTGTTGGTCTCTCCTCCTTATGGGCCCCCACACCATCCTATAGGTTGGTGTGATGGTGCCAGGGTGTGGCTCTGGTCACAAGAAGCAGGGATTGTGGTGAGGGAGGAAGCAAGGGGTGGGGGTGAATGGGGCCCACTGCTGTAGTTCCCTAAGTGGACACTTGAGGACTCTGAACCTCGTCCTTCTGGGGCAGTGCTGTCGATAGACTTTCTTCAATGACGGACTGTTCCATGGTGTGCTGTCGTGTGTGGTCAACACTACCCCATGCGGCCATTAAACACTTGAGATGTTGAAATATTCGTGAGATAGAGGAGCTGACTTTTAAAATTTATTTAATTTTCTTATTTATCTTTTACTGAGATGTGATTACACATAGCATTATATTAGTTTCAGATGTACAACATAATAATTCAATATTTGTCTATACTGTGAAATGATCACCACAGTACATCTAATTAATATCCATAACCACTCGTACTTACCAATATTGTTTTCTTGTGATGAAAAGTTTTAAGATTGACTGTCATCGCAACTTTCAAATATGCAATGTAATATTATAATTATATCCACCATGCTGTGAATTACATCTCTAGGACTTCTTTTATAACTGGAAGTTTGTCTCTTTTGATCACCTTCCCCTATTTCACCCACCTCCTCCCCTACCCCAAAAGTCACCATCCGGTTCTCTGTATCTGTGAGTTTGGGTTTTTTTGTTTGCTTCTTTTGTATTTTAGATTCCACGCATAAGTGAGATCATACAGTATTTGTCTTTCCTTGACTCCTTTCACTTAGTAGAAAGCCCTCAGGTTCTATCCATGTTGTCAAAAATGGCAAGATTTTCTTCGTTTTTCTGGCTGAGTGATATTCCAGTGTGAGTGTGCGCGTGCACACGCATGTGTGTGCCTGCCATATTTACCCATTCATCCCTTGATGGACACTTAGGTTGCTTCCACATCTTGGTTCTTATAAATAAGGCTGCAGTAAACATGGGGGTACAGATCTCTCCTAGAGTTAATGTTTACCCTGCCTTCAGGTAAATACCCAGAAGAGGGATTGCTGGGTCATATGGTAATTCCATGTTTAATTGTTCAAGGAGCTTTCCCACTGCTTTCCATAGTGGCCAGACTGATTTGCATTCCCACCAACAGTGCACAAGGATTTCTTTATCTCCACCTCCTTGTCAACACTGATTATCTCCTATTATTTTGACAACAGCTATTCTCATCTCTGAGAGGTGACCGCTCATTGTGGTTTGGGTTTGCATTTTCCTGATGATTCGTGATGTTGCATGCCAAAATTTGTTTGATGTTAATAATTTAAATTTCAGTGTCAACAACCAAAGACGAGGAGTGGCTGACCATTTGAAGAAGCCCAGCTCTGGTGGGCTGGGTAGGCTCTTATTAGTAAAATGGCCATGTCCAAAGAAGAGTCCCAGGCCAGAAAGAATCCCTGCCTCCTGAGCCTGAGAACCCAGGACGGAACAGGGGGAGAAATGTCACCATGGTAGAGACGTTGGCAGGCACAACCTTGGGGTCTCAGTTGCCCTTCGTTGTGTGGCAGAGCCTGGAGCCTTACAGGGTTAGCTCAGAGCATCTCCTCCTGGCTCGTGGTCTCCTGAAATAAGACCCCACTTGGGTTCAGGGTAAAAGCATTAATGTTATGGGGCAAGGATTGTGGAATACCCTGAGGACATGTCTATGGGGTGGCTTTTGCTCTCCTCCCCTTTTTCTCCCTCTACTGTTTGGGGAATGGATGTGATGGCTGGAACTCCATCTCCTGAAGGAGGACTAGGGATCCCCCCTTTACTTTTATCCCCCCTCCCCCACCCCCACCAGGGATGATGGAGGAGAAAGCCCGAGCTGGCCTTGCCCCCATGTTTAAGCATACTAGCTCATCGGCTATGGTGGGCCATCCTGGCAGGACAGAGCTTACCAGGCCTGACTCTCTTCTGCCCTCTCTGGACTCCACGAAGCTCCAGCTATGCCTCTCCAACACGCGTGCGCCATCTTGTCCTGGGCTGAGGGGCTCAGAGTGGCTGCCGCTCCTGCTTCCCGCCATCCCCTCCTCCTGCCCTCTTGGACCAGCTTCTTCTAGGTGGCAGCACTGACTTGGGGTGTATTCTTTCTTTTCTATGGTCTGACCCTTGTCCTTTGGGCCTTTTTGGGCCAAAGCCAAAACACAAAACCAAAACTTCCATTCTCGAAGGAGTTGGGCTCTTCCACCGTTAAGCTTTGGCAGCTGCTGTTCCTCTTCCCCGAGGGTCAGCAGCCTGCAGTGGACGCCAGGACCTTCTGGCGCATGCTCTGTTCTCTGCGTGGTCCCCGCCCTGAGGGTCTCCAGTCTAACATGTCCCCCCAATGCGCTAATGATGGAATAGCAGAAGGTAAAAAAAACAACAACAAAAAACCCCAGAAAACAAAGCTCTTTGATTAATATGACAAGGGAGTATCCTATCACAAACAGAAATGTCTCCCTGTGAATTGAAAGCAACAACACTTTCCCTCATTATGTTAATGAGGAAGAAATTTCTTGGCCTGAAATGTGTTTGGATCCCACAGGGAACAGGTGGGAAAGGCAGAGTGGAGGGGTGGAGGGAGCCCATCTCAAAGGTTGTAGACCCTTTGAGGTCTTTTGGGGCCTACTCCACAAAGCAGTTGCAGTCTGAGTCAGGTCCCCTAACACACAATCCCCTACACACACACACACACACACACACACACACACACACACACACACATTCTGCTGATTACCACTCTTGGCTGGTTTGATGTTTTCACTCCCTGCCTCTTAACTCTGTCAGAGATTTACATTTCCATTTTTTTGCTGCTTTGGTAGGCCCTGGAGACTAAGGGGTTACCAGGGAAAAGGAAACACGTGGATTTCTTCATTGACTATCATGAGTTCAATGTATTGGAGCCATAAAGGGCGTCTGTGCCCCAGCAGAAGCTGGGGGCTCTGCAGCTAGCCGTAGGAGCCCTGTGGGGATCTTGGAGGTTGCTGGGGGCTGATGTATTTTTTTCCTAAAGCAGTGGGTGGGCAGGGGGCTGGGGCTGCCAGATTGTGACACATGTCTGTGAAATGGGGCCCAGGTCTAGACAGTCCCCAAAGTCTGTGTAATCCCCAGGCTCCTCCCCAATGCAAGGGGGCCCCTCTTTCCAACCTCAGGGCCCAGGCACCTCAGGGTTGTCTGTCCCATTGGTGACATCTGCTCTTGGGAACACCGAACACTTAAAGTGAGTTCTTCAGGGAGGTTGTGCATAACGGGGATCTACTCCACATTTAAGAATGAATGGTGGAATTTCAGACATCAGCTAATGGGCGGACAGCTCAATTTTGGTGTCTGACCTTTTCCAGTACCCTTGAAATTGCTCATTGTCTGGGTTTAACTCTTCCCAGGGCTGAGACCAGCATATGAAGAGGACCCTCACGAGGCCTCCCTGGGGGTGACCATGAGCTCCAGGCTATATGCCTAGAACTGACCACCCTAGCAACCTCTCCCACCCCAGAGACTCTGTGGAGAGTCAGGAGGCTGGAAGCTTTGTCCCCATCTGCCCCAGCCTCCTGTGGGAACTGGCAGGCCCCAGCCTCTCTCTGCTGTCAGATCTTTCTTCTGTAATGGGAAGTGGGTCACCTTCGCAGCAGTGAGCACATAGAGAGGAGGATCTTGGGTTCTAAATCCTGCTCCCATGCTGGGGACCTGAGGCTCTTTGGGAGAGCAGCTGGTTTTAGGCCTGGGGCAGAAGCAGTGTGAGGCAGGCCTAGGACATCTTGTGCAAGAAAGCAAGCAAGTGCCAAAAGATTTCTGGGATAATGGGGTCATCGAAAAGCATAATGACTGTAATTGAGCACAAAGAATAATACATACAAATCACAGCCCGCTGTGATCATAAACAAACAAACAAACAAAAGAAACCCACAAAAAACGGAGGGAGGGAGGGAGAGAGGGAGGGAAGGAAGAGAAGCCCATTTCCCACTATTGGAGGCGAGCATGACACCTTTTTCAAAGACATGCTTGTCCCTCCCAGGGAGTAAGGAAAGCTCTTCTTCACAGGAGAAGGTCAGATAATGTTGAAAGGAGAGAATCAGAAAGTCACTGACCTGAAACCCTCAGTGTGTAACTGATTCAGGCCAGGGCCATCAGTGGAGGCTGAAACCATTTAGTGAGAGGTTCACAGGGCACCAAGTGTCACCCTATAGATAACTTGGCAATCACAAAGTACACCAACCCTTTGGGAAAGAGATCGAGCCCTCTTTGAGCTGATGAAGAGCTGCCCTGGTTGAGGGTCCCTGCCCCAGCTTCCCAGACCCCTCCGTGGGTCCTCGGGAATGGAGGGCAGTAAGTTTGGTCATGTGTGAGGCTCACGGGTCCAGGGGCTATCCACAGTGTTGGGGACTGTGTTCCTGAGAGATGCCTTCCCCTGAGCAGAGATGCTTCCCTTGGGCATGGCAGGTGGGGCCCTGGAGGTCTGATTCTATCCACTGAGGGGTGCCATGGTGTGGCCTCTGGACCTCTTGGTCTCTGAACCTGGAAAAACATCTCTGCCAACTCTGGACAGTTTATGAAATAAAGGTACTATAGAAATCTGTCATTATTTTTTCTCGGTGTTTCTTTGTCTTGAGTGAGGTCTGAGATAATCCAAACACCGCTGAGCAGCAGTGTGGCTCTGTGAAATTTGACACCTGCCTACAGAGAATGTTCTGATGTCAGGTAGGAACAAGGACCTCCCTAAGTCTTGGTGTTAAGTGACAAAAACAAGTTGGAGCAACACATATGCTATGAACCGATCTCATGGGCACACATGCGCGCGCATGCACACACACACGCATACACACACACACATGCACGCATGCACTCCTCACCTGGGGTGCTGAGCGTATGGGCACTAAGTATAGAAGAACAGGAACCAGCCCACTCTGCAACTGATGGTGGGGGGGAAGCAAGGGTTTGGTGTGTGTGTGTGTGTGTGTGCGCGTGTGCGCGCGCATGCCTGGCTTGGTGTGTCCTTTTATGTTACCTATAGAATCAGAAACATGAAGCGGGAGGTCTGGCAATCTGGAATGTGTGTGGAACAGGGAGTCATATGAAGGAAGGGCTACGTGTCCCAGGTGTCTCTGTCCAGATCAGTCCCCACTACATCCCTGCTCAGGAAGCTCACCTCAGTGCCAGCACCTTCCCTTCTGTCCTCACTGGTGCAAACTGGGGGACTTCATGCACTACGTCCCCTCCCTGCTCACAGAGCACGTCACTGCTGTGGGCAGCTTGACTCCTGGCAGGCTGCCTTGTGAGTCCCACTTCACAGAGGAGAAAAGCAAGGCTCAGAGAGTCTGGAGGACTTGCTCAAGGTCCCACAGCTGGGAGCGGCTTCCACTGAACGCACGTTCTTTCCACACCCCGCTCCGGGCGCCATGCTGCTCCTCTACCCTACTCCTGCATGGCCTCCTAGCTCCCTGTTCACATCACCTCCTCTTCTGGCCCAGAAGGAGACCCAAGTCCTCTGCTTAGCAGTTCAGCTCTGCCCTCTCTGTCGTCTCTCCCGAGGGCATTACTACCCATACTGCCTGGTGCCAGCTAAGACAGCTTCTCCTCCTCCGCAGTGCCCAGACCCCGATCTGCCCTGCCACCACTGCCCATAGACACTCGCCAGGAGATCTGGATTCAGAGGAACGAGAGTGACCTCTTCCTGGAAGATACATCTGGCGCATTTGGGATGAGATGTTCCTCCTGGTGGGACAGACACATGAGGCCAGTCTGTGTGTGTGAGATGGAGGACTGCTTGAGGCCTCTAGAAGAGGACAGGTGACACCAAGTAACACCAGCAGAAACCCTCAGAGTGCCCTGTGGGAGTAGGGATTGTCTCTTGCAGGCAGTGTGTGGGAACTGAGCTGCTCTGCAGAGATGGACAAGTCTGGGGGGGCCTGTGACATCTGGAAGACCTCCTCCCATCGCTGGTTTCTAACTTAGGGGCCTGGACTTCAGGTTCAATGAAATCCTGAATTAAATTATAATGATGATAAATGTTGACAACGAGTCCTCGAAGTTGCTTGGCACTGACTAAATGCTTTATATGTATGTCTTCAACAATTTTTTAAAAAAATGATTATTTTGGGGTGATCCTGGGCTCCTGGGCTCAAGCCTCGCATTGGACTCCTCAGTCATCAGAGAGCCTGCTTCTCCCTCTTCTTCTGCCTGCTGTTCTGCCCCCTTGTGCTCTCTCTCTATCTCTCTGTCAAATAAATAAAAAATCTTTAACATTTATTTATTTATTTATTTATTTATTTATTTATTTATTTATATGTGAAAGCACACATGAGCAGGGGGAGGGGCAGAGGAAGAGGGGGAAGGGAGGCTGACTCCCTGTTCAGAGCAAGCCTGACCCTGGGCTAGATCCCAGGATCCTGAGATCATGACCTGAGCTGTAATCAAGAGTTAGATGCCTAACTGACTGAGCCACCCAGTTGCCCCCTGTCCTAATTTATCTTAAAGTACTATTATTTAACTTTTCAGGAACCTCTGCATTTCTCCCCTCTGATCCTTCCACCAGAAGGACAGGGCATAGCCTGTGGCAGGCTCTCACTTTAGTATAGCCTGTGAGGTGAGCCTGGGGCTTGGGGGAGAGCATGATGGGTGGACACTCACAACCCTGAGCTGAGAGCCCCCTGATGAATCAATGGGACCTTCTCTGGCCACTGTTCAGAGCTGTGTTCATGACACACATGTGTTTATTTCCCCAAAAGCTAGGCAACCTTCTGACAGATTTATAAGCCTTTTAAAGAGTGGGGTAGGGGGATGGGGGGGGAAATTTGAACAGAGACTTCATCAAAGAAGATACACAGATAGCCAATCAGCACATGGAAAGATGGAACATCATTAATTGTTATGGAAATGCAAGAATAAATCGATAAGATGCCACCATACACCTGTTTGAACAGCTAAAATGAAAAATGCTCACAGCGCTCAGTGCTGAGGAGGTAGAAGAACTGGAACTCCCACTGGCGGCTGGTGGGCATGCAAAGCAGTGAAACCACTCTAGAAAACAGTTCAGCTGCTTCCTACAAAGATAGACCGATACCTACCACATGACAAGCAATCCTACCCCTAGGTATTCACCCTGGAGTTGAAAACATGCGTGCTCACAAAAACGTGTACACAATTGTTCACAGCAGCATTATCTGCCATGGCTATGGAGCGGGAAAACCCAGATGTGCATCCACTGGTGAACACAGCACGGTGTGACCACACATCTAGACACTACCCAGCGTACGTGACAGAGGGGTGCTCCAAAGCACACAGTGACACGGATGAAGCGCAAAAACCCAGAGTGAGAGAAACTAGAGCCACAAGTTTTACGATTCCAATTCAATGACAGTCTGGAAAAGGCGAAACTCTAGGGATGGAAAGGGGATCAGCTCTTGTCAGGTTTGGGGATGGGGCAAGGAGATTGACCACAGTGGGACAAGGGGATGGAGATATTGCTTATTTAGATTGTGGGGGTGTTTCTGTGACTATGCACTTGTCCAAAAGCATCAGGTCGTACACCTCAAAAGCCAGATTTTATTGTATGTAAAGTACACCTCAAAAATTTGATTTAAAAATAGTTCAACCTGGGGGTGCCTGGATGGCTCAGCTGACTGAGTAGCCAACGCTTGATTTTGACTCAGTTCGTGATCAAAGGGCAATGAGATTGAGCCCTGTATTGGGCTCCATGCTCAGCACGGAATCTGCTTGGGATTTTCTCTCCTTTTCCCTCCACCCCTCCCCATGCTCGCATTCTCTCTCTCTCAAGTAAATAAATAAATAAACTCTTAAAAAAGTTCAGCCTGAAGGGCCACTCCTCCCCATATGATCAGGCCATGCCAGTCCTTAAACCCCTCCCCTACAGATGTCCATGACTGAGAAGGCCACAGCAGAGAGCCAGGGAGGATAATCACATTGAGAGAGGAGTCCCAGCTCTACCTCCCAGGCTCTGGGGAAATGGCTTAGTTGTCTTGCTTCTCTTAGAGGAACACTGGGCAGGCCTATCTCTAGGGAGGAGTTGTGTGGGGACTTTTCAAGGCCAGATTCTAGAAATATCCAACCTGGGAAAGGCCCCTTCCAGTCCCGGTCCTGCTGGCCACGCCTTGCTCCTCTGGCAGCTCTGGGCACCCTGGCAGGAGCTCCCTGGGGCAGCCAGGCCTGAGTGGGCAGCCCCTCCCTGTTCCCACCCCTCCCCCACCGGTGGCCTGGGAGCCCACAGTTGCAGAGTACCAGCTGCCCCCTTCCACCTCATGGTCTGAGTGTCAGGGAGTTAGAAACATGTGGATGAGAGGCCCTGGCAGAAGGGGGGTGTTGGAGATACCTGACAGCTGTGGCCTGGCAGGACCCAGGCCCTGGGACCCTGGGGGCCTGTCAAGCAGGGGAATGAGGCTGAAGCGCAAGAGGGCAGAGAGGAAAGGTGAGGGAGCACGGGGAAATTGAGAAGAGCAAATGGAGAATATTTCATAAATAAAGGAAGAGTGGTTGAGCAGGGCCTCTCGGGTGCAGGGTGGGGCCTGGGCGAGGCCAGCCCATCTGACTACTTTCTGG
>PITA01002429.1:30918-64804 GCA_004023965.1 Spilogale gracilis
AGGGAGGGGGGAGTGAGGGAGGGAGAAACAGGCTTCCCGCCGAGCAGGGAGCCTGATGTGGGGCTTGATCCCGGGTCTTGGGATCATGACCTGAGCCGAAGGCAGTCGCTTAACCAACTGAGCCACCCAGGCGCCCCGGACCCATGGCCCTTATCTTTAGGTCTTTATCCTTGACCTCAGGGCCGTTGTAAAGACCAAGCCAGGCAGGGTGGTGGGAGGTGAAGGACGGTGAGGGTGGGGGTCTGGGATCAGCCCAGACCCTAGAAGCTGTGACCTACCACTTTGCTCCTGTCTCCATGGGGGGTACTTAGGTAAGAGAGACTTGGCTGCCTTTTCTTGATGAACAAGGTACGTCACAACACTTACCTTCCCCGAGGGGCTATCGTGGAATGATATGGACCGATGAGGGGGAATGAGTCAGAGCCTCCTGGAACAGGCCAGCTGAGGACCCTGCCTTTGTCCCCTCCTAGCCGGCTAGTGGTACTCACCTCCCTTCACCTTCCAGGCAACTACAGGAGCTCAGGAGTGAGGGGAGCTTCTGTCTGGGCATGGAGTGGGGATCACAGAGAAGGAGGACAGGCTCTATGTGGGGAAAGATGGGAGGAAGGGAAAAAGGGTCACAATGGGAGCTGCGGCTGAGTCGGGCCTCCCTAACTGGGCCCAGCAAGGCCAGCCAAGGGCATCTCCATACACATTTCAGAGACTTGCCCACTCTTGAGGCTCAGTCATGTGTTCCTTTGAACAAGTCTTTACCTTTATAAGATGTTTTAGTCACAGGGGTGCCACGAAGCAGCTGTGGTGACCTCTCCTGGCCAGAGCTATGGCCGAGGAATAGCAGTGGTCAGCATTTATGAGCCTCTCTGTGCAGCCCCATGCCATCCCCTCCAAGAGCCGTGTCCCCTCCAGTCCCCACAGCACCATTTAGAATGGACCAGGCTTGGGCCAAGATTAGGTGCAGGCAAGGGACGGGCCAAGATAAAAACCAGAACCCACATTTGCCACCATTCTTACTGACCACTAGTACCACTGGCCTGGTTCTCCTCCACGTGGAGATCAGAAGTGGTCTTCCTGTGGATGCCAGAGCAGAGCAAGGGGGTGGTTTATACAAGTGTCTGGTTTGGGGTCCAATCTGGGCTACTCTGCAATGAGCACCTCCACTCCTGCCTCTCTTGGGAGGAGAGCTCACCTCACACCTGGGTCTGTGCATTCCTGTGTAGCTTATGTGTGTCCCTCAGGGTGGTCACACAGGAAGACACTGAGCCATGGGGATGAGTTACACTCTCAAGGTCAGGACAAGCCCCAGGCTCCTGAGTGCCACGAAGTCCAGCATTAATTCCTGTAGAAAAACAGGCACATAGGGTGGTGTTCTCATTCCTCTAGCCCAACCTCTGCTCTTCCCTGGCCAAACACCATGTTCCCATGGCCAGTGTATTATATTTATGCAACCATTTTTTTTTAAAAATTCTGAATTGGCAGTAGTTGTACACATTGGTATAAAATTCAAAATGTATCAAAAGGCATATAGTAAAAATGTCCTTTCCTATCCTTGCTTCCAGCTATTCTCCCTGGAGGCCAACCCTTTTCTTGGACTCATTTTCTTGGGTATCTTTCTAGAGATAATTTTACTTAGTTAAGTAAATACATTTATAGATTCCTTTGACCACCTGAATGGTGACCTACCATATACATCACGATTTGTCCCTTCCATTTTTCCCTCTCACATACAATGGCGATTCTTCCTTATTCTTATAGAACTGCCCTTTCATTTTGATGGTTGCATGGTATTTCAATGTAGGAGACAGTATGGATCTTTGCACAACTCCAGGGAGGTACCAGTGTAGTATTCAGTGTGGCTCTGGATAGATACACTGTAATTTATTTGACCTATTCCCTATTAAGGAGTGGGCTTTTAGCTCATGGATTCATCTGCTCCAGCTGCTGTAGCAAAACACCATAGACTGGGAGACGTAAACAGCACCCAAAGATTTCCTCTTAGTTCTGGAGCCTGGAAGTCTGAGTTCCACATACCATCAGGGTTGGTGCCTGGGGAGGGCTCTCTTCCCAGCTTGCAGGCAGCCACCTTCTCACTGTGTCCTCACATGGCAGAGAGTGAGTGAGCTCGGAGTCCCTTTCTCTCCTTATAAGGCCACCAACCCTACTAGCTGAGGACCTCACCTTTATGACCTCAGTTAACCCTAATTGCCTCTTTCTTTAAAGGTCCCGTCTCCAAACATAGTCACATTAGGGATTAAGGCTTTAATATATGAATTTCGGGAAGAATGCAACTCAGTTCATATAGCTCGTTTCCATATTAGGTTATGATCAAATAAAAGACAAAACCAAGGATTAGGTAACCTGCATGCTCTGCATCTTGGAACCAGAAGGTCGTGTTGGCCAAGGAGACAAAGCAGAACCTGATTGTTGGTATTCCCGTCTGACCTCTGCTCAACATGCTTGCTGCCTTCTCGGGGCTTACTGGCCTGCATCCAGTTCTGCTGGGCCACAGAACTGTGTGACTGTGTGTGTCTAATTACCAACCGCAGATGGAAGGTGTCTTGGATGTATCTCTTGTTATTCCTGACGAATAGCTGATCTCTCCAGAGATGGCCTCTAAGATTATTGGGCCTGGAATTTCATTGGTTGTGGCTGATACAGAAGAGTCATTGATCGTGGTAAGTGAAACTATAATCGTGGCCTCATTAGCTACCTCCTTTCCTAATCAGCTGCTTATGCAAGTCTTTCCCCACTGGAGATACACATCAATGATTTCTAGACCCACTCCAAACCAACACACTATTTTGTCACCTTGCCAATATAAACTCAAGAGCCATTTGCACTAGGAAATTTTGCTTCAACACCATTATGAACAAACCCGCAACATCATCAGTCGTCTGTCATCTGGAATGTGTGAGTTTACTGTAGGGTGCATTCTCAGAAGTGTGGCTGATGGGTGGGGGCTTGACAGTGAGCACCCTTTCTGCCTTCCCTTCAGTGTTCTTTCAAAGACTGGAAACTGAACAGCTGAATTTCCTGCTTCCCTTGCAGCTAGAGTGGTGTGCTGGTAAATACTTAACAATCAGCTCTCCAAGAAATAAATAAACAAACAAATAAATAAATAAAAAATTACACTCTGGCTTGTTATAGTTCTTGCTGATTTTTGTGGTGTAAATACTCCAGCGTGGTCGGTTTCTTTCTTTCTTTCTTCCTTCCTTCCTTCCTTCCTTCCTTCCTTCCTTTCTTTCTTTCTTTCTTTCTTTCTTTATTTATTTTTTTGTCGATTTCAATTAAGCTCTTCATATGATGCCATTGAACGTGAATGTGGGATGCTGTGTACCACTGACTCTTGCTGGGGGGAGTTGGCTCCAGCGCATGCCCAGTTCTTCCACTTAGCTGCACGCTACTACCGTTCAAGGCTAACAGCACCCCCCCTGCTGCTTTTGGCTTTTCCTGCTGGTAAGCAGAGTTGTGGTGGGTGTTTCTGTGGCAGGGACATCCCAGGGTCCACTTAGTCCCTTTGTGGGTTCCAGAGTCAGGTGCAGTAACCAGCAGTGGTGACCTCCTAACCCCCACCTGGCTGGCAGGGCTGAGACAACAGCAACCACCGGCTGGTCCCCAGGCATCGTTCCAGGCATCTTTTCAATAGGCCTGCTCCTCCAGCTCTTTCAATAAAATTGTAAGCCTGTAATTTCCTATCTAAACCCCCTTTTGCTTCAAAGTGTTTGAGTGGTTTCTATTTCCTTCAAGTAAACCCTGGATGATAGCAAGTGGAACTGAAACCATTTAAAAAAAATAGATATACATTTTTCTCAAGCCCATTCCCATCTGTCTGTGCAGAAGGATTGTGATGAGGACGATCGTGACGAGGTCTCAAAGGACGATGATAAAAAATGGGCATGTGTTAAGCTTGGTAAATCTGGCCATTCTAGAGGGAAGCATCTGAGGGCACTGAGAAGGGCAGGGCCCACTTCCAGAGTGTGTAAGGCTCTGTCCTCCCCCAGCCTCCTCTCTAATCCCTGCCGACTCCTTTCATCCACACCTGTTGGATGTTAGTACCAGTTGGGGGAGAGGTTGGACTTTCTTGGCTCCACATAATCAGACACATGACAATATGTCATATAATTGTTCCTCTAAATGCACTTTGAGGCTGAGTTGATTTTGGGGTTTCTCTTGTGATTTATCCTCCAGGAGAATCATTCAGGGAGCGAACTTCTCCTGAGGTAATGTGCAGGAAGAGGTGATGTATATATAGATGATTCTGGAAGCCTAGCAGAAACATTCTTTTGGATAACTAGGAAGTACTCCCTTTGTTAAAGGCAAAGACCTTCTGAGAATATCAGCTCTGGGTACTTTCGTGTGAAGGAAATTTCCAGATTCTCTCCAGGCTCAATAGCAGACACTGAGCTGAGGATGGTTTCCTAGAAGCACAGCCCAGCTGGGGGGAGTCTGACAGTACAGATGTGGTGAGTACACTGATCAGAAGCAGCAATGAGAGAGGTCAGTCTGGGTGAGGTGCCACAGGTGGGGAGCTAGGGCCTGAACGAAAGTGACTGAGAACTGGGGCCTAGCAGACCTGGCTTTAGGCTCTGATCCCTCCTAGCCCTTGCATGAACCACTCACCTCTCTGGGCCTCAGAGAGGTGTGAATAACATGGGAATGATAATATCTAACTCATGGGTTTCTTCTGATGGATGTCTAAAATAAGAACTACAGAGTATTAGGGAACAGAAGAGTATAGGTTGTGAACCAAGGGCAGAGAGATGGGAACCATCAAGTCGGGGGGAGGGGGCATCTGTAGAAAACAGGACAATAACGAAATCCCCTAAGTCAGACTACTGTTTTATCAACCTGGTGTGATAAAATAATCCTCCCAGGGAAAATATTTTATTGGCTGAATTCTAAACAAGTGCTTGTTACTTTGAGTATATATATGCTACATATTAGTATGATTTTATATCTTACCTTTTCATAAATTTTGTATTCTATATGAAAGTTAATTTGGAGAACTCCTACATATATAGCTGGGCCAGAAATGTGCTTTATAAAGTAATTCATGAGAGGGAAAGGCTTTTGTGGGCATACCTCATGTCTCCAACCCTGGGGTACTATGGATTCCTTCATTGACAGCAGATTTGACAAAATAATGATAGTACAATGATTGGAAAGATGAAGATATGAATTTGAGTTACTTTAATTCTGCCATTCTGAATGACCACTATTTTATTTGTGTTTCAAATTCAAAACAGGGAGCACCTGGGTGGCTCAGTCTTGAGGCATCTGCCTTCGGCTCAGGTCATGATTGTGGGGTCCTGGGATTGAGCCCCATATAGGGCTCCCTGCTCAGCAGGAAGCCTGCTTATCCCTCTCCCACTCCTCCTGCTTGTGTTCCCTCTCTCTTTCTCTCTCTGTCAAATAAATAAATAAAATGTTAAAAAATATATATATATATATATAATTCAAAACATTATAACAGAGTGCAAACCTCAAGGTGAGTGCAAATTTTAGTTCACATATGAACTATTTTGCTAAAATGGAACAATATCTTTAAAATTCAAACATCTTCTTAAATTCTTAATTTAAAACACATTAACAGGGTTCCACAAGTAAGGAGTTTGGAAATCACCATTCTGTCTTCACAAGTAAAAAGTTGAACAAAGGGAAAAATCAACAACTCTTCTTGGATCCATAGGAGAGGGAAGGGCATAAGGCAAATTGCTCCCTCCAAGACTGTAGAGACAGAGGTGAATACACGGCTGGTCATTGGAAACCACAGCAGGAACATGTGCTGGAGTAGGAAAAGGTGAACTGTAATTGATGAACAACTGGAGGCTCAGTGTGGACAAGTTTGAGAATGAAAAGCTCCAAGGACCACAGTCACAGAGCATTCCCCGCACAGCACTGACCTGAGATTGACCTCCGGGAGCTTGACCAGATTCCCACAGAAAGCATCAGAGTGAAAATCCTCTCCTAGCTCTGGCAGGGAAGGGGAAAAGGAACCATTTTGAAATATGCCAGAACACTCTGTTCTCTTTCATGAGGCCTGCCTTCAGGGAAAACTAGTTAACCAGAGCCTATGCTGTTGGGATCTTATCAGAGCCTAACTGCTCTGGGGGAAGGAAAGTAATCAACTCCAGGAAACTATAGCCATCCTGTCCCACCTTAGGGGGAGAAAAAAACCCGAGACCACTCTTGTGAGGTTCACAATGCAGAGAGACAGACTCACTAAAAGACTAAGGCATAATTTTAGGACTGTACACCCCTTCCCTCCCCACACATCTCATCACATTACTAAGGTTTATTTATGGCAGTTCCTTTTACCTTGTGCATCATACCCAACTACCAAGAAAAATGGCAAGGCATACCATCATACCATCAAAAATGACAAGGCATACCATTATGAGAGAAGACGACTATGGACCAATATGTCTCATGAACAGAGATGCAGAATTCCTCAATAAACTATTAGGAAATCAAATACAACAATGTATAAAAAGAATTACACAACATGACCAAGTGGGATTTATCCCAGGGAAAGAAGGCTGCTTCAAGACTTGCAAATTAATGTAATCCATTACACCAATAGGCTAAAAAAGGAAAGTCACTTGATCATACAAAGGAAAAGCATTTGACAAAACCCAACAATTATTCATGATAAAAACGTAGTAAACTATGAAAAGAAGGGAACTTCCTCAACCTGATAAAAAACATTTACAAAAACCTACAACTAATATCATACTTAATGGTGAGAAACTAGAAGCTTTCCCATTAAGATCAGGAAGAAGACAAAGATGTCCATTCTCACTATTCCTTTTCAACATCATATTGGATATATTAGCTAATGCAATAAGACAAGAAAAGGAAATAAAAGTCTATAGATTGGGAAGGAAGAAATAAAACTAAAGAACAAGTCAAGAAAATTAAATATGACAGAAAATATAACAGTTGCCCAAGTTTTATCTTGTTCAGATGTTTTTGGGTTTTCTGCTGAGATATAATTTACACACCATAAAACTCACCATTTTAAAGTGTTCAGTTCAGTGGTTTTCAGTATTATTCACAAGGTTCTATAGTCATCACCATTATTTAATTCTAGAATATTTTTAAAAAATTATTTATTTATTTTTAGAGAAAGAGAAAGAGAGAGAGTAGGGGGAAGGGCGGAGGGAGGGAGAGAATCTCAGACTCCACACTGACTGTAGATCCCAGTACAGGGCTCAATCTCATCACCCTGAGATGATGACCTGAGCCAAAATCAAGAGTTGGATGCTTACCCGACTGAGCCTGAAAAATAAACCCCATTTATTAGCAGTCACTCCTCATTCCTCCCCTCCCAAGTCCCTGGCAACTATTAATCTGTGTCTCTAAGGATTTGCCTATTCTGAGCATTTAATATAGATGGAATAATGTAATGTGTGATTTTTTTGTGTCTGTCTTTTTCAATTAACATATTTTCAAGATCCATCTATGTTGTAGCATGTAACAACCCTTCCTTCCTTTGTATGGCTGACTGATTTTTCCATTTATGGATATACCATACTTGTTTATATGTTCATTAGTTGATAAATATTTGAGTTGTTTCTACTTTTTGGCTATTATGAGTGATGCTCCTATGAAGATCCATATACAAGGTTTTGTGGGGATGTGTTTCATTTCTTTTGGGCATATACCTGGGAGTGGAATTGCTGACTCATATAGTAACTCTTTGTTTAAATTTTTGAGGAATCACTGAACGATTTTTCAAGGTGGCTGCAACATTTCCCATTTCCATTGGCAGTGTAAGTGTTCCACTTCCTCTATACCCTTGCAAACACTTGTTATTGGCCTTTTACATTTTATTTATTTCTTAAATATTTTATTTTTAAGCAATCTCTATACCCAACAGAAGCTTGAGCCTGTGACCCCAAGATCAAGAGTCTCATGCTCCACTGATTGGGGCCAGCCAGGAGCCCCTGCATTTTTTAAATCATAGTAATTCTAATATGTTCAAAGTGGAATCTCATGTGGTTCTGATTGCATTTCCCTATTAATTAATCATGTCAAGTATCATTTTGTACACATTTTTGTACAAATACTCATTAGCCAGTTGTGTGTCTTCTTGGAGAAATGTCTATTCAAATTCTTTGTCATTTTAAAATTAGATTGCTGAGTTTTTAGAATCCTTTGTGGAGTCCAGAAACAGGCCTCTTATCAGGCACATAATTTGCAAATATTTTTTCCCTTTCTTTGGGTCTTTTCACTTTTTTTTTTTTAATTTTTTTGGCTTTTTTTTATTGTTACTTAAAATTTTTTTTTTCCAGTGTTCCAAGATTCATTTCCCATTCCCCACACCCAGTGCTCCACGCTTTAGGTGTCCCCAGTACCCACCACCAGGCTCTCCCATCCCTCCATCCCCCTCCCTCCAAGTCCCTCAGTTTGTTTTTGTCCAAAGTCTCTGTTGTTTCGTTTCTTTCCCTGGATTACCCTAGTTCCCCTTTACTTTCCTTCACTTTCTTGATGGTGTACTTTAAAACACACACAAAAAATTAACGTTTTTTGTTTGAATTTTTTATTTTGTTTTTTTCTTTTTAAAGATTTTATTTATGTATTTGAGAGAGAGAGAAAGAGCATGAGAAGGGAGAAGTTCAGAGGGAGAAGCAGACTCCCCGTGGAGCTTAAAGCCCAATGTGGAGCTCGATCCTGGGACTTTGGGATCATGACCTGGGCCAAAGGCAGTTGCTTAACCTACTGGGCCCCCTAGGCACCCTATTTTTTCATTTTGTTACTTATGGTATCATCTCTAAGAAACTCTTGTCTAATACAAGATCAAGATTTATGTCTACATTTGCTACCAAGAGTATTTTAGTTTTAGCTCTCACATTTGGGTTTTGATCCATTTTTGTGTAATTTTTTTAATATGCTGTGAGTTAGGAGTCCAGTTTCATTTCTTTGCTGGTGAATATACAGTTGTCCCAAAATTATTATTATTATTTTTTAAAGATTTTATTTATTTGACAGAGAGAAACACAGCTAGAGAGGGAACACAAGCAGGGGGAGTGAGAGAAGGAGAAGCAGGCTTCCCGCTGAGCAGGGCACCCGATGTGGGGCTCCATCCCGGGTCTCCGGGATCATGACCTGAGCCGAAGGCAGTTGCTTAACCAACTGAGCCATCCAGGCACCACCCAAAATTATTTTTTGAAGACTTTTCCTTCCCTCATCAATCTATGCTGGCACCCATAGTGAAGACTCCATTGACCAGAGGTGTAGCTATTTGATGCCTTATTTCTGTGGGTCCCCCTCTTTTTATCTTCAAAAATGTAAGTTGTAGACCTTGACTCTTCCCTCTTGCTTCGGTTAAAAATTCTTCTTAAATGAGTCAACATGTGGCCCCATTCACAACCCTGGTAGCTGGATGGGCTGTTGGCTTGATGTCTTTGTTTTCCTCCACATGCCCTCTGCAGCAGGCTAGCTCGGTCTTCCTCACAGGGAGTTCCAAAGGAATGAGAGTGGAAGCTGCAAGATCCCTCCAGTTCTTGCTTGGAGTCACATGGCTTCACTTGTGCCACACTCTACTGCTCAAAGCAAGTTTACAATTTGGCATCTATTAGAAGATGTAGGGTAGAAGGGTACAGAAATAAACTGTGCCTTTTGACAGAAGCTGCAAAGAACCTTCAAAGAATCTGGGGCCATTTTAAATTCACAACAATCTCTAAACACACCAGTGTGTATCTTCTAAGAACAAGGAAATTGTTGTTTGCATGGATTATATATGGTTGTAGAGTCAGCATTTTCAGAGGAAGGGACATTATAATAGAGGACTGAATGAAGGGAATGCAGCATGGGGAAGAGTATTTAAAGCAGGAGGAAGGGCATGCGCAAAGGTCCTGGGGCAGGAAAGCATTTGGTGTGTTCAAGGGACAGCACAAAGACCAGTTCAACAGGAGAGAAGTAGGGCTGTTGTGAACATCAAGTGGGATAAAATATGTAAGCATGTTATATTATGGGATGAAAGAGGTGTACTATTGCCTATCACTGCAATTCTCTCAAGATGTTTCCAGAAGGGGAGAGAAGACAGAAAAAAAAAAAGTCTTTAGTAATAATATCCAGCTAGATCAGGCCAGGGAAAAACATCAGGAATGCCACATTTGGGGTGCCTGGGTGGCTCAGTCAGTTAAGTGTCTGCCTTTGGCTCAGGTCATGATCTTGGGGTCCTGGGATCGAGTCCTGCATCAGTCTCCTGCTCAGCAGGGAGCCTGCTTCTTCCTCTTCCCCACCTCCTTTTTGTGCTTGTTCTCTATTTCTCTCTCTCTCTGACAAATAAATAAAAATATTTTTTTAAAAAAGAATGCCACATTTCCCTTAGTGTCCAACTCCCGACGCGAAGCTAGCTCTGCATTGGGAACCTGGGCCAGTCCCATCCACCTGCTTTGGATCCCCTTTCTTCCTGGCTGCTCAGCCCCAGCTAGGTAGATCTCTCATGTGCCTGCTGGCTTCCCAAGATCCCCGTCTTTCAGGTTTCTGGATTCCAGTGACTTCTAAGGGTAAAGAGGGCTCAAAGGTCTTAGCATTTAGGGGTACAGGGCTTTCCCTGGGGCTGCTCTAGGGCCCAGAGCCTATGATGGAGTCCAAGGGAAGCCTTTCAGGCCTTTAGCCAGGGCATGTAGAGAGCCACACTAGCCTTCCTGGGTGACCTCAGGTGGAGGCAAGTCCTGGCCACTCTTACTTCAGGAGACTTTCCATATATTTTTAGAAAGAGAGGGAAGGAAGCAAGGGAGGAAGGGAGGGAGGAAGGGAAGAATGGAGGAAGGGAGGGAGGGAGGAAGGGAGAGAGGGAGGGAGGAAGGAGGAAAGGGAGGGAGGGAAAGAGGGAGGGAGGGAAGGAGAGAGGTCAGCCAAGGGGAGGGAGGCTGGGCCTTGGAACCCGGAGTTTTGCTCACGGGTGGGTGGGGGAGCCCGACCAGCAGGAGGGTGGCTCAGGGACCCAGGAGTTCAGGAGGGAGCTGTCCCACCTCACTGTGCTCTATGGCTGCCCTTATCCTTTCTGAGAGTTAGCGGGTCTCTCTCTCTGTCTCTCTCTCCTTTGTGTGTCTTTCTTTGCTCTGTCTCTGTTTCTCTGTTTCTCTCTCTCTCATTCCAGCTGCTGGCTCAGGGGCCTTCCCGCCCCCACCGCCAGGCCTCCTACCAGTAAAGCTGCCTTTGGACATCCCAGCCTTGGAAAACAGCAGAAGGCTGCTGGCAGGGTAGAGAATTTCTTCTCTCTGGGCTGGCCTCAGCCCAGCTAGAGGGCCCCCCGCCCTGCCCCCAGGACCCCCTGCCGTGTGTGGTTTCTGGCCTGGGCTGTGGCCAGGGCTGTGGTGTCTGGTGTCTCAGTGGGGCCCACATGACTGGATCAGACCAAGGATGCAGTGGACTGTGAGGGCGTTTCTCGAAGGCCGCCCACCCTCCAGTGTGGGGAAGAATGTTCTGGAGAGGCGTTTCCTCTCTTGGTCTTCTTCTGACCTTCTTTCCTCACCAGTCACTGTTTTCCGCAGATGCCGGAAAGTAAGGATGTGTGTGGACATCACAGGATTTGTCCTCTTTCTCAGCTAGGCCTGGCCCCTGTGGAGCTGGGGGCACGAGAGTGTCAACGTCCCAGCTGGTCGAGGGCGACGGCGTGCCTCTGAAGCCCGGCACACCTGGCTCAGCCACACAAAAGTGGTGTTTCAATATTTATTTTAGTGGCCACTGGTTAAAAGGAGCCTTCCCTTTGATGGGGGCAACCCTAAAAAGTAAAAATAAATGAGATCTTTGCCTTGTCAGGAAGTTCTACTGGTCCCCGCTGGGTGGACCTTGAGCCCAGTCCCCAGATGTCGAGGGCAACCCTCAAAGCTTGGCCCCTCGGGGAGCCAGGCTGGTGATGACCACAGTCCCTCACCAGAAGGACCGCAGCCCCTCTCTCCCCAGCTTGCTGGCCCGTGCCCAGCTCACCTGCCTCCCACTGGCCCCTTCAAAGCCTGGCAGGCTGTCGGCCAGGACTGGGGGCTTGGTTCTCATGTGGGCACTTGCTGACTCCGGTCAGGAACTCCTACATGCTCTCAGAGAAACATGAGAGTCTGTTGGCTTAGACATTCTGGAAATCTCTATGAACCAATAGCACCGGCTCCCGGGGTTGCACCTGTGGAAAACCTGCTTGTTCCAACCGAAGCTGGCTTTGGAGGTCAAAGGCGATGAGAGCTTTTCTCATGCTAAAACATTGGAGGGCGCTGGTGAGGTTGAATTCACCCTTTGGTTTGGATTTGAGAGTGTCGGGCCTCAGGGTCCTCACCCCTCAGCAGAAAGGCGGCTGGCTCTGGCCGGCCTTGGGAGGCACTGCCCCAGAGCCCCCCAGCCAAGCCATCTGCTATCCTGTTTATCAGGGGCCTGGTATCCCCACCAGAGAAGGGCTGTTTTGGTTCAAGGTGTTTCTCCAAGGGAGTCTGGGCGCAGCGGGTCCGTCTCAGGTAGGGTGTGCCCAGAAATCAGGCACCACCTAATCTTTGCCCGTGTCCTGGTTTTTAGCTGTGAAAACTGGCTCAGAGGCACCAAGTCTCTTTTTCCAGAGCTCATACAGGAATGTGGGTTCAAACCCAAAGTTGTGTCTGAGTTTTTGAGCCTTTCTAAGCTACCTCTTCACTGGCTCATCATCCCTTGTCCCTTATTGACTATTGACACCTCAGATGGGATTGAGTATTTTAGCACAGTGGGTTTTTTTTCTATTTTTTATTACATTATTTTATTTTTTCAGTGTTCCAAGATTCATTGTTTATGCCCCACACCCAGTGCTCCATGCAATACGTGCCCTCAGTACCCACCACCAGGCTCTCCCATCCCCTTACCCTCTTCCCTCCAAGACCCTCAGATTGTTTCTGAGTCCAAAATCTCTCATGTTTCTTCTCCCTCCCCAGTTTACCCCATTTCCTTTCCTTCTCTTACTGTCCTCCATGTTACTCCTTATGCTCCACAAGTAAGTGAAACCATATGATACTTGACTTTCTCTACTCGGCTTATCTCACTCAGCATAATCTCTTCCAATCCAGTCCATGTTGCTACAAAAGTTGGGTATTCATCCTTTCTGGTGGATGCATATTATTCCATTGTATATATGTACCACATCTTCTTTACCCATTCATCTGTTGATGGGCACCTTGGCTCTTTCCACAGTTTGGTGATTGTGGCCATTGCTGCAATGAACACTGGGGTACATACAGCCCTTCTTTTCACTGCATTTGTATCTTTGGGGTAAATACCCAGTAGTAGCTAGTGTTTCTTTTTTTTTTTTTTAAAGATTTTATTTATTTGACAGACAGAAACACAGCTAGAGAGGGAACACAACAAGCAGGGGGAGTGAGAGAGGGAGAAGCAGGCTTCCCTCTGAGCAGGGAGCCCGATGCGGGACTCGATCCCAGGTCTCCAGGATCATGACCTGAGCTGAAGGCAGTCGCTTAACCAACTGAGCCACCCAGGCACCCCGTAGCTAGTGTTTCTTAAGTCCAAATAATGTAGGACCCTCCTCCCGCCACCTATCTTTTAGAAGAAAAATCTTATTTTGGTTCCCTAGTATTGGTATAAAATATTTTCATTATAGCATTACTTAAATACAGAAAACCCATGAAAACAGGCATAACCCTTATGCTTGTAGCTGTTATGCACCCAGGCCCCCAAGACCATTCAACAATTACAGACAAAACAAAAAGAAGAAAGAGATTCTAATGAATGCTGTCAACCTCATGAGGTAGAGTGACACCATTTTGCACGAATGAGTCCCTGCTTGTTGACAGCGTGACCTCTTTGGAGCCCACCCACCCTGCGGTGTATCCCCCCCAGTGCCTTGTACTTGAGCTGGGAAGCCCTTTGGAGCACATCACAAGTGACAGTGGTGTCACTTCATCCTCTGCATGTTACTGACAGGAGCTTACTCTCCCACCTGGACCATGAGGGTAAGTAAGGTTTGGGTCTGTGCCCTGGTTGCTGAGCAAAGCTCCAGAGACACGTGGTACTGGCCAGGGAGATGGTGGGGCAGGACTGGAGCGAGGGACCGCAGTGCCCAGTGTGGACATGTGAGTCCTGGGCTTAGAGCAGAGGAGAGGAGGGGACATCATTTGGCCAGAGGGAAGGTGACAGGAAACCTCAAGGCTTCCAACTTTGGGAGGTACATGTGAGTGGGGGAAATCAGAATGACCTTCTTGTCCTTTGTCCCAGGGAAGAGCAGTTCTAGAACCCTCCCAGGCAGGTCCTTCTGTGGCTGTTGCCTGGCCTGGGCCCCCCGGGAGTGGGTCACTTGGGCCAGTGGCTGCTATTGTCCTTTTGGGCCCTCACTGCCCCCGACCAGTCCTTGTGTGTCTCTGAGAATGTAGTAGGGTCAGTGCAACATAGAGCCAGACCCAAAAAAAGGACAGCCAGATAGGGTGGGGAATCCCTGTTCCCAACCTGAGAATGGCAGGTCATGAGAGGCTGTCTCACAGATCTGAACCCCGCACCGAGGGACAGAGTTTGTTCTGTGTCTACTCTTGGTTACCCTCTTCAGGCCTGTCTTCAGCAGAATGCGGCTGCCAACAAGGGTGAGACCCTTTTTCTCTTGGGCCTTCTGTTCAGAGTCTCTCCACTTACTAGTTGATAGCCTTTATCAATGGATCTTTCTGGGCAGCAGTTCCTCAATCTGTGAAATGGGTCCATGTGTGCATTCCATGAGGTTATAGGAATCTTCTGCCTTGGATTCTAGTTCCTCCCACATACCTGTAATATATGTGTGTATGCAATTACACAGATGGGTATAGACATAGATATTCTTTTATAAACAAGCTAGAAACAGCAGCGACAAAAATAACCACGAGTTTCTCTCCAGGGGCACCAGGCTTCGCCTCACTAGAAGACCCAAAACCATGTGACCCCGGGAGGAAGGGGCAGAGCAAAATGGCAGCCTCAGGAGCAACACAACACTTTCATTGTGTCTGTTTCTGGTTTCGTTGGGGAGCAGGGGAAGAAAAGCAATTCAACTTTAGTTGGCCTTGGTCGGGTCACAGTGCACCTCAGGCAGGAGGTCCTGCTCACTGGGGGACCCCACTTTTCTTGGCTTCCATTGCTCACCATGGGCATCCAATGGAAGCCCTTTGCAAGGATTGCAAACAAGCCAAAGCTACACGGTGGCCTTGGATCTCTTTTGGAAGTAGATGACGTGTAAATTATTATCAAGGAGATGCAAAATATTATATTAAGGGTTTTCATGCCCAGAACCGTCCTGGGGAGCACAGTGAGCGACAGAACAGTCTTCCATGTGTCTGGAACCTGCGCCTTTCAATCCCTGCTTTATCAGAGCTGCCAGAGCTTTCACTTTCCCCAGAAAGAGCCTGTTTTCAGACCCCTGAACTGGATGAGGACAGAGCATTGACTTTGCCCATGAGGACTGAGGGCTTCCAAGAGGAGGTGACATGTGCCTCAAACTCAAGGGAGAGACGGGGTTTGCTAGAGAGAGAAGAGGACCTGGGCGCTGACCAAGCATCTGACAGGCTACAGAGTTGGTGAAGGAACCCCAGGCCAGGAACTGGCAGCCAGCATCCCCTGAGCCGGGAAGGGCGGGAAGACAGCTGTAGTCTCCTCCCCGCTCCTGCAGGGGCCCTTGGGGCCAGCCTTCCGACTATGTCCCTGCCTGCAGCGTTGGTGGGAAGAGACTGAGGGAAGCATGGGGAGGCACGCAGGACTGGGAGAGGGATGAATATAGCTACTTTCCCCCCAGATCCTCATGGTAAAGAAATGACTTCCCTCCTGCACAAGTGAGACTTTGACTGCAGCTGGAAAATAGGTATTAATGCTGTTTGACGATGCGTTGCCTGGCGGGATGGGGCCCCAGCAGCCCGGTGTGCTCATGGCCAGCCCCCCACCCTCCATGTACCCCTGCAACTGTCCCACTGGCCTGGAGGCCCCCATATCTGGATCAAGAGAAACTTGGCTCTGATGCGACTCTCAGAATAAGTGGTTTCTAGTTCACGGTCACCAGGGAAGTTACAAAATAGAATTGGAGTTGCTATTCCACATATTATTTATGCCATGTTCCCCCATCTCTCTTCCCAAAAGCCACTCACAAAGGGGTCTTTGTTTTCTGCAAGTTCAAAGTCAGCTTCTCCAACGGGAAACGGATTGGCAATTACAAGGAGGAGACAGTTTTACTGGTCGTCCGACCAGAAAGATGGGACGCATCGGGTTCCGGCAGCAGCCAGGACCAGTGTGGTTTGCTGGCCACAGAAGCCAGTGTGAATGGATTTCTGGTGTGAGCTGAGGCGGGCTATGGGGGGCAGCCCACAGCGGCTCTCGTGGCGGCCACAATCCATGCTCTGCCTCTATTGCCTGGCTTTCTCCACCCAGAACCTGGGGCTCCTCATACACCAGACTAGAAGTAAATCCGAGGGTTTTGTTCAGCTCCTGGGCCTTCCAGGGCTTTTCAGAGGGTCTCATAACAGGGTGGGCAGGGCTCGGGGTACCCACACCTGCTACAACCCTTCCAAAATTTGGACTGATTGAATGAACGTCTTTAAGTTAGGCTTTAAGGAAGAAGCCTTTTTCTTATTAATTAATTAATCAATCAATTAATTAATTAATTAACATTATTTTATTTTGCCAGTGTTCCAATATTCATTGTTTATGCCTCACACCCAGTGCTCCATGCAACGCATGCCCTCAGTACCCACCACCAGGCTCTCCCCTGCCCCCAGCCCCCTCACTTCCAACACTCTCAGTTTGTTTCTGAGTCCAAAGTCTCTCATGTTTTATCTCCATCCCTGATTTACCCCAATTCACATTTCCTTTCTTTCTCCTACTGTCCTCCATGTTACTCCTTATGCTCCACAAGTAAGTGAAACCATATGATATTTGGCTTTCTCTGTTTGGCTTATTTCACTCAGTATAATCTCCTCCAATCCCATCCATGTTGCTACAAAAGTGAGGTATTGTCCTTTCTGATATAAGTGTAATATTGTATATATGGACCATATATTTTTTATCCATTCATCTGTTGAAGGGCACCTTGGTTCTTTGCACAGTTTGGTGATTGTGGCCATTGCTGCTATGAACATTGGGGTATAAATCACCCTTCTTTTCACTACATCTGTATCTTTGGGGTAAATACCCAGTACTGCAATTTCAGGGTCATGGCATAGCCCTATTTTTAATTTTTAAAGGAATCTCCACACTGTTTTCCAAAGTAGCTGCACCAACTTGCATTCCCACCAACAGTGTAAGAGGGTTCCCCTTTCTCCGCAGCCTCTCCAACACTTGTTGTTTCCTGTCTTGTTAATTTTGGCCATTCTGACTGGTGTAAGGTGGTATCTCAGTGTGGTTTTGATTTGAATTTCCCTGATAGCCAGTGATGATGAACATTTTTTCATGTGTCTGTTAGCCATTTGTATATCTTCTATAGAGAAGTGCCTTCATGTCTTCTGCCCATTTTTTGATGTGATCATCTTTATTTTGGATGTTGAGTTTGAGTAGTTCTTTATAGATCTTGGATATCAGCTCTTTGTCTGTAGTGTCATTTCTGAATATCCTCTCCCATTCTGTGGGTTACCTCTTTGTTTTATTGACTGTTTTCTTTGCTGTGCAGAAGGGAAGAAGCCTTTTTCAAAGAAAGTTTGCAAAGGGCTGACCTCGGTGCCCTTGTAGGCCAGGAGATGCTGGGCCCCAGGAGATTATGGGGGTAAGAGGCTCAGAGCCCAGGGACCCTGTGCAGCCTCAAACAGGGTGGCTAACCTTTTTGGGCCTCATCTGTCCCTCTGGAAGGTAGAGTCACAGTGGCCTGATCGGAGCGGGGACCAGGGCTGGGGACCGCTGGCTCAGAGGTGCAGAGGTGGACACCCACTGCTTGGCTAGCCAGCCTTTTGAAGGTTGGAGAGCCTTCCCGACACTTGCACTTTGTCCAGCGTAGGCCCATTACCAACGTGTGCTCCTCATTGAGAGGACGGACTCATCTGCGGGGGTCCCTGCGCTGGGACTCCAGCTTTCACCACCAGGGGACGCTCCCACACAGAACCTCTTGCAGGGTAGGGGTGGGGGGCTTGTTCCCAGAATCCTGGAGGGAACTGAATAGCAGCACATCCAGAGCCCAGCTCAGTGGGGCTTTGCCTCACCATGGGGGTCCCAAGGAGGAGGCCAAGCCACAGGACTCTTGGCTGCCAGCATCGTTGGGCCTGAGGAAAATGCAGTCCCACAGGGCTCTCAGGAAGGACGCTGGCTTCCTTGGCCACAGAGCTGGCCCGGGACCCATGCGTGGTTGGGAGTCTTTGAGGCAGCAGCCGTGGCCTAGACCACACCCTCAGACCTGTTCCCTGGGGCCTTCTCCTTCCCCCACCCTGAGCCTCCCCTCCCTGCCATCCCCTGCTGGCCTGGTCTGCAGACGTGGGGCTCATAACACCCAGCTTTTGTTCCAGCAACAGCAGCCTAGGAATTTGGGGATGGAGTAGGGGCCGTGGAGTCCCAGCTCCCTGTCCTGGCCATGGGACTCTTCTCCATTCCAGGGGGCGGGCTGTGGAGGTGAGGTGAAGACCACCTGCCCACCCCTTGCCTGGAGCCAGAGTTTCCTTTGGGATGTCATGGATGTGTTTCGATGTGTTTCTGCCACTCCGGGGTCTCTCTGGGACAGAGCAGGGAACTGTGGACAGAGTGGGAGGGGCTTTAGGAAAACAAAACCTCCCTCTGGGTCGCTGGGAAGAGATCCTGAGCTCCCTGTGGGAGCGGGGAGAGGAGGCCCCTGTGTGAGATTTACAAAGCTAGGAGATGATGGAGGGTCTCTTCGAGCTTCCCCACCTGGCTCCAAGATTCTAGATGTTTCCAGGGCACTGCTCTCAGGGCATTTCAGAGCAGAAGCCAGGCCCAGATGGAGGTTGATAGAGAGGCCCCTTCTGAGGCTGGGTGGGAGCTTTGCAGAAATGACACTTCCCGTCTCGTCCGAACAGCCTCCCTCGGTGGCACACTGTCACGGCCGCCACCAGCAGCTGTGCTTCCTGATAAACACTGGCTCTGGCTGTTGAGCCGTTGGGGGCCCTGGTGATCTTCTGGGCAGGCTAGAGGCAGTCCGCGAAAACCACATCTCGGGGGCGGCCCCTCTGCTCACACCATCAGACAGGAAAGTGGGGCTTTGCAGTAAGGGCCTCCACATCGACTGAGAGGCCAGCGATGGGGGTGCAGGGAATTCTCTGCAACTGTGGGACCCTGGCCACCCCAGACACAACTCCCCATGGGAGGCAGGATGCTTGGGCCAGCTTGCCCTGAGAGCTGCTGCCATCTAACCAGAGGAATGATATGGATTCTCCCCATTTTATACCGAGGGAAAACCAAGGTTCACAAAGTCAAGAGAGCTTAGGATTGGGGTCTGCTTGCTCCAATCCCGAGGTGCTCACAGTTCACACTGGTGGGGAGCAGGCTCTATGCTCTGTGTTTCCTCATTAATATTCTCACCACAGCAGGACTGTGGGAATTGACCCATTTTACAGATCAGAAACAGAGTCTGAGCCTTTAAGTAAGTTGTGCTTAGTGAGCTAGGATTGAAACTCATGACTACTTGATCCTAAAGGTCTCACCCACTCTACCCCTGAGGAGCTTTGCTACCTTCATGTGCTGCTCCCCTAAAGCTCTCTCTAACTACCTGGGGAGCTCCCCCAAAGGGCCATGTCTGGGCTCCAACCCCAGAGATTCTAATCTGCTGGCTGGGGTGTGGTCTGGGTGTCAGGGGTTCTTAGAGGTCCCAGGGCTGTCTGAGGCTCAAAGACCCTTGGTGATTAAGTCAGTCCTGGGCAGCTCTTGGCCCAGGTGGCTGAACACGAAAACACCAGAGGTCAAGCCCCCCCCGCAGGAAAGTGGTGCCACTCCAGGCCCTCTGCCCACCTCTGATGATCCTGGAACAAACCCAGTCAATGGGCCAGACTCTCTGAGAGGCCGAGGTCCTGTCCTCGGCAAAGAGGGGCTGGTGGACCCCAGACTAACCCCAGGTCAGCCTGTGCAGGGCCCCAGGGATCCGGCATGCCTCGCTCACTGTCATACTCTCAACCTGCCCCGAGTTGGGTTCCCTGAGAGGCCCAGGAAGGGGTCTGATGCACACATCCCTTGTTGAAATGAAAACAGCTCCACCCCAACATTGAAGTCTTTGCTCTTTAAATCGTGCCCCCGCAGCTGTGGGAGGATGTCCCCCATGTCCTATTCTAGCTCCCCGCACAGCTGTGTTTGGACTGGGAAGCCCAGGTCCCCAGATGGAGAAGTGGTGTGCCAGCTGTGGGTAACTAGGGCTCTCTTGATTGTGGCCTGGGGCGGGGGACTCAGCCCCTTCCCACCTCCTTCCCGCCCCCTCTCCCCCACCCCCCAGCAGGTGCAGGGCTGGCTGGGGAACGAGGCTCAGTCCCTAGGACCCAGCTCGTGATGCTCCCCGAACCTTGGCATTGCAGCTGCTGTGAGCTCTTCAAAAGCCCAAGACCCACAGCTCCACCAGGTAAGTTAGTCACGGCAGGTGGGACCTGGCTTCCAGGCTTCATGGGAAACAGGCTTTTCTCCAAGTTAACTGAGAGGCTCTGTTTTTTATTCTTGGCCCTTTTTCATTCTACTCTCATGGGTGCGAACCACTCCATCCGTTAGGGTTAGGTTAGCAAAGTTCTGCAATTTCTAAGACACTTGGATGAAATGTGGGGACACTGAGATGCAGTTTGTAATATCCGGATTGTCTCAGGAAAGTTAGGGTGTCTGGTGATGCCCTGATAAACGGAAATGACGTGAGCGAGGGGGAGGGAGGGAGACCCCCAGGATGGGTGAGAGGGGTTTGGGAGGCCGTGATGGGGGATGGGGACTGAGCCGACATGGAAGGTGTGTAGGTTCCAGAAGGGAGCAGGATGCATTCTAGGCAGTGCAAAAGGCTAGTAGAGTAGAAATGTAGAAAGCAGAGGCAGGGGTTCATTGCTGGAGAGTCCCAGCCAAGGCAGGACGTGTTAAAATTTTATTTCGTAGGTAAAAGAGAACAGGGGCATCTCCTCCCGCTATAGGTAGGAACCAGCGAATGACCTGGGTGCCCCCCGAATGTTAGAAAAAGTCGATTTTCATGAAGGAGTCCTCTTCTTCAGCATCCTGTGTGGTGAGTTGGACCCAGGGCCCCTGTTACCTACCAGTACTATTTTCTTGGACTACAACGATTAGTACCTTGGCTCCTGATTTCCCTGGGCTGGAAACAATGCAGCGATGTTCAAAAATTACATAAACGAGAGGCGCCTGGGTGGCTCAGTGGTTAAGCCTCTGCCTTCAGCTCAGGTCATAATCTCGGGGTCCTGGGGTTGGCTACCTGCTCAGCGGGGAGCCTCCTTCTTCTTCTGCCCCCCTCCACTTGTGCTCTCTCTCTCTCTCTCTCTCAAATAAATAAAATCTTTTATTAAAAATTACATAAATGATGTCACAGCACATCACGAAGACAATAAGTACCTCAAGTATTTCTGTTACTGTTGTTGTAATGTCCTCTGTGCGGTGAAGATCACCCCCACTACCACGAACTGCAGCCACAACATCAGCATCCAAGGGGTGCCTTTTCTTCTTGTGACCTCAGGCAGATACATCATAAACATATACGTGAAGGAGGGTCATATTTTCAGGACAAATGCATGACATCCTTATCTGACAAAAATATTTTTTTTCAGATTTGTAAATTGGGTCTAAATATTGCAAAATCCTTTCTTACAAATTTATGATTTGCAAAAAAACATAGGCATAAAATTGAAGTATGGCTTGTTATCCAGTCAACAAAACCACACCAAGAATGACATCACATGAGCAAAAATTGGGACTATTGACAAGAATGAGTCTGTGAATGGGACATTTGAAAGTCTGAAATGGAAACCTTCCCCCAGCTCTCGAAGCCTGGATTGGCTGAAATTCTCTTTTCTTCAGATTAACCTGTGGGTCATGGGGCTGTGGATGGGCAACCTAATTGCAGCTTGGCGAGGGACAGGCTCCCAGGCTAGGGGTAGGGGGCAGACTCCTTCCCTCTGTACCTCCATCCCTCCTTCTGAGACTGTACCAGGCCACGTGCCCACGGTTGCCTGGCGGCATTCTTTGCTTAGCAGGGAAAATGCCCCAGGGAGATTACCCAAGGTGGGAACATGCTACATGCCTCCCTTGGTGGCCTTAGCAGCCTGGGCCTGCCCTGAATATTTCCAGGCTCCAAGGCAAGGATGCAAAGGGACACACACATATGATATGCAAAACCATTGACAAGTTATAACTTCCATTTTTGGGGTTTATTTTTTTTGAGAAAATATTTTCTCTCCTCCTACCTGGATAAGATATATTTTTGTACTGACATGAAAGGCCTGGTTCACATTAGGGATTGTAGTGCTTTGTAAATTTTTCTGCATGATATTGGGATAGAGGGGAGATCTCTGGAGCCCATCCACAGCCTGACCCTTCTCCTCCCACCCGAGGCTGTGTCTGTGAGGGGCCATGAGCCCACAGGTTCGAGCTTAATCCAGCCCCCCGTGCCTGCGCAAGTGTACACTGTTAGCGGGGTGGCCTTCCTAGAGCGGACAGGTCTGGCAAGAGGCCCAGGTAGTCTTGTGATGGTAGCATGGGAGGTTCTGGCTCTGGGGCGTGGGCTTGGAGTGGGCCCATCCCTTGCACCCTTGCATTCTTGGCCCTGCTAGAGTGGAGCAGGAGGCCTGAGCAGGCCCCGTGAACAATGTGGAGTGGGCTTGTCCCCAGGGCAGGTCCTGGGGTCCCCACACTGTCTTTTCTGCTTCTGGCTATGGTTCACGGATCGCTGGCTGGCTAAGTAAACAGCCCAGAGGCCTATTGCGAATTGGCTCGGTTCCCTGGAGACCACAGAGACAGGATGGCCCGTTTTTCCAGGTGTAGCTGGTGCTGCCTCATAGGGGTCCTGCTCTGGGAAAAGAAAGATGCTTCTTTCAGCTCCTTATTGAGGAAGTCAGGGCTCTGGATCAGGGCAAGCTGATGGTCCAGCCACGGGGGCAGAAGGAAGGACAGGAGCAGCGTCTGGGCCAGGGTGTCAGTGGGGAGGGGGCTTGCAGGAGAGGTGAGGAAGCTAGCAATCCAGGAGGACCAGAGCCTGGAACAGGCCTCGAGGTTGGGGCCTAGCTAGGGGCCCTCTTTCCTGGCAACACCGGGCGCCTCCAGCTTGGTCTCCGCTCCCTTCTCCCTTGTGGTTAGATCAGAGGGGCTTCCTCTGCGTTCTGAGCCTCCCGGAATGACTCAGGGAGGCAAGACCCCCTGGGCAGGGGTGAGCCTGTCTGTGCAGGAGGAGGGAGGGGCAGGGGTTCATCTGCATTGTAGCAGGTGTCAGAATCCCCTCCCTTTTTAGGACTGAATGCTATTCCATTGGATGGATCGACCACATTTAGTTTATGCTATCTTCCGTCAGTGGACCCTAGAGTTTTGGGCACTTCTTGGTTATTGTGAATAAGGCTGCTGTGAACATGGGTGTGCAGCTTTTGGGAAAAAAATTTTATCATGAGTAAATGATGAGACAGCTTGTGAAAAACAGCACCATGTGAAAGTGTAGTCAGCCAAACAGAAGGAGCAACTAACTTCCCGAAGAGGTTTTGGTCCCTCTGAAAGGGATGAACGGGTAGGTAGGGGTTGAAAAGACCCTGAGAACACGGGAGGTGGCAGGGGTGGGGGGACACAAGATCCACCATCTTCGAGCCAACACTGACTGCCAAGAACTGTGGGGATTGCTTCTCAGACATATGGTAACCAAGGGGAGAAATGTTGGTCCTTGCATTGGGTTGAATGGCAACTCCCCAAAACGTATTTCTGTCCAGACCCCTAGAAACCCATGAATACGTCGTTTCAGAAAAGGGTCTTTGCAGATGTAATTCCATTGAGGATCTTAAGACGAGATCATTCTGGATGACCTGGGGGGCCCTCATCCAGCAACAGGTACCTTATAAGAGACAGAGGTCATGTGCTCACAGAGTCGGTGACTAGGGTGACCGAGTCACCAGGTCATCCCTAGAGCCTCCGGAGGTGAGCATGGCCCTTGGAACCTTTAACTTGGAACTTCTAGCTCCAAAACTGTTAGAGAAGAAATTTCTATGGTTAAGCCACCAGGTTTGAGGTAATTATAATGGTAACCCCAGGAAACCAATGCAGGCCTTGAAAGTGGAATCATTAAAATCTGATGACAAGGGAGGAATGGTTAAATCAAAGTGAATTCAGGAATTGTCTGTTGGTTTGACATCAGCCAGCACTTAGACTGGGTGAAGAGGGACAGGAGAAGGATGGGAGGTTAGTAGGAGATTTGAGGAACAGAATAGCGGCAGCCTGCATGAGGTGGGTTATAGAATCCCGAGGTTCTGTGGGAGATGGCCCAGATGTTCAATTCCAATTTCACTTATCAGATATTTCTAACTTACAGATGACCTTTGAACAATGAGGGTTTGAACTGTGTGGGTCCACTTACATGTGGATTTCTTTTTAAGTACAATCCTGTAAATGTATTTTCTCTCCCTTACGATTTTCTTTTTTTTGTTATCACTATTATTTTTATTTTGTAAAAGATTTTGTTTGAGAGAGAGAGAGTGAGCAAGAGAGCACAGACATGGGGAGGGGCAGAGGCAGAGGGAGAAGCAGGTCCTTCACCGAGCGGGGAGCCTGACACGGGACTCGATCCCAGGACCCTGAGATGATGACCTGAGCCAAAGGCAGAGACCTAAAGGACTGACCACCCAGACGCTGCTCTCCCTTACAATTTTCTTAATAGCATTTTCTTTTCTCCAGCTGACTTTATTGTAAGAATATAGTATATAATACATATAGTACACAAAATGTGTGTTAATCTGTTGTTTATGTTATTGGTAAGGCTTCCTACCAACAGTAGGCTATTAGTAATTGAGTTTTAGGGGAGTCAAACATCATAAGCAGATTTTTGACTGTGGGGCAAGATAGTGGGTTCTTCTAACCTGTGTTATTCAAGGGTTAACCCTTGTATTTGTCAATTGTCTTGAAAATCTCTCCTTCTCTCCCTGCCTGCCTCCCTCCCGCCTTCACTCCCTCCCTCGAGCACACTCACTCACACATAGTCATTCAGTGTGACCAACTATTTACACACCAGTGCCCACCAATGCATTGACCTGTACTTCTGGGTTCACTTGATTTGATGTAAACCTTAAAATAAAGCTTTGCCATCTCTCTGACAAACTTGTTAGCAACAGTTACCATTTGCAACTAATTGTCTTTGTGAATCAGAATTTCCTTAAAATTCTATAGCCAGGAAAAAGAAAAATTGGAAGATAAGGCTGATATGGAGCCATCAACCTTCAATTTTTAATTACATCCAGACCCAAAATTGTGTCTTGCATGTACTTAAAGAAACACAACCCAGATAGTAATTTCCACCTTTATTTACATCTTCCAAAACATTTAAGAATTTGGTCCATAGTGATTTTTACTAAAACCTCTACATGCATTCTTTTTTTTTTTTTTTTTTTTTTTAGATTTTATTTATTTGAGAGATTGAGAGAAAGAGAGCAGAGGGACAGATGGAGAGAGAGAGGGGGGCAAACAGACTTCCTGCTGTGTGCAGAAACCGATGTGCAGTTCTGAAGTGGGGCTCCTTCTCACAACCCTCAGATCGGGACCTGAGAGGAAACTTGTTGCGGCCGGCGCGGCAATAGACAAAACCTGAGAGTAAGGAGATGTAGAAAAGACAGAGATAGAGAAAAGTATGGGAACAGGAGGGACAAGTGGATGATGTTCAACAAGTCAACTTTATTCAGGATTTTACATCTTATATAGGAATCACTTACATAAGCATAGAATTAATGATTACCGTAGTTCCCTCAACCATGTTCAAACTCCATTGTGATCAAAGTTAAAACAATTGCAATTATATCTTAGAGGGGGTAAGGGCAAGGAATGACCCCAGGCACATGCATCGTGAATCATTTATTCCCATACACCCTGATCACAGGACGGCTACGTGTACTACGTGACTACTCAAAATAACTTCATGAAATCACCTTCCTACGTGACTACTTATCATACCTCCATGGACCCAGTTATGCTTCAGTAAGAGCCCGAAAAGACGGGGCCAGACATCAGGGGACCCAGGCAGGCGCCGGCAGGTACCAGGAGTTCTGCCTCAGGCTACTGCCCTACGCCTCCCAATGGGCTCAGTGCCGGACACGTGCCTGGGCTTCCCCCACGACAGGGAAGCACAGGGAGCCTCTGAGGCTACACTACAACTGTTGACACCACCGTGCTTTCCTGGGCCTCCAACACTCAGATTGGGACCTGAGCGGAAACTAAGTCGGACGCTCAACCGACTGAGCTCCTTGGGTGCTCCATTATGTATTTAAAGGGACCAGGGTCACTACTGAACACACCTTGGAAAGAGAAAGCCAGTGGAGTGGGTATTTGCTTGGATTTATCCTTCAAGTCTGGGGGGGTGATGCTGGTTTGGGCCCCAACCTTCACGAGGCATCCCCCACCACTCCTCACCCCTGCACACACTGAGACCATGCTCACCGGCACTATCATTCCTGTGACTTGGCTTTCTAGAAATTCCAGTCAGAAATTCTGGGCCATCACTTAATGCCAACCCCTTGAAAAGAACATCCCATCAGTGTGAATGATCATTTGGTCATTCTGTTTAATCAAGAGTTGGTTCCCTGAGTCGTCTAGCTGTGACACACGGATGAGACCCTGGGCCAGCCAAGAACCAAGGGCCATTTGCCTGTGGAAGGCCACGCTGGGGTTTCCTGGTGAAAACCCAGGTCATCACCAACCCTTGTCAACTTTTGTCAAAGTGGGATCAGATGCTAAACAACATAGGCATCAGCGTTAGTTGGTCGAGAGGGGGACACTTTGCTACTAGGCACTCAACTTTAGGCAAACCACCAGGCACAGATTTGTGGGGCAGCAGACGTTCTTGAGAGACCGCCCATGGGGAGCTGTCCCCCATGATCCTAACCTGAATGTCACAGCTCTCATAGATGCTTGGCCGCCACTCAGGTTCTCTGTCTCCTCGGTGACATGAGTCTTGAGGGAGGGTTTCTAGTGTGTCTAAAGCCCTGGAAGAGTTTCCGCATCCAGGTGTCCAAGAACAGGTGGCTGAGTCCCCACAGAGACGGATTTTTGGTTGAAGCTTGGACATTGGTTAGTCTCATCCTAAATAGTCTCCATCAGGGAGCTGGGGCAGGGGGGATGGGGCATGGTTCTGGGCATCAAGGGAGAGAGTCCTATGCTTGTCCCCAGGTTCCCCTACAGGCACAGATTCTATAAATGAAGTCAGACTGTGTGCTGGCAATGACCCTGGGCTGCCCAGCTTCAGGATCATGACCAAAAAGCAAGCAAGAAAACACCATGCATTTTTAAAACGTTGGACTATCTGCACGTTCTCTTCTACCTTTCTCGAAATGACAAAGTCTGCTGCCTAACAACTGGAGAGGGAGCCATCCCTGTGAGTGCAGTCAGAGCTCCGAAGGCTGGGGGTTGGGGGTACATTTGCAGCTTGTACATTTGGCTTTGAGATTGGTTGGCAACTCCAAAGTAGGTCTGAAAGTGAAGTTGCCTTTAATTTGGAATTGACGGAGCATGCCTCCTCTGTTCCTATTAGCATGTGGGTCTTTGAAAAGAGCTTAATAAATCCCCTAATGCTGGCGAGAAATCAATGTTCTAATTAGCATTCAGAGCCGACAGCTATTTCCAAGAAAAACCTCCTGTTTCGGCTAAATCAGCATGGAATTCTCATTTCAAGCCTCTTTGGGAGAGTAATACCGCATGCTTTAAGTTTTTCAGGGTATCTTCTAAACAGTTGAATGCAATTTGTGGGGATGGGTCTATCCTCCTGGCTCCTGGCTCCTATGGGGAGAATGTTCTGGGATTTTTGGTTTGAAGACGGTGGCTCCAGGAGGACTCTAGGGGCAGACATCTAGGCCACGCCCTCCCGGGTCCATGCCTGTGGCAGACATCAGCAGTTGATCAGAGCCCCTCTGTCTGCCTCGCATTCCCTTCCTGACACGGTAGTTCAGGTAGTACCTGCAGTGAAGCAGAGGATGTAAGGTCCTCGCTCTAGTGCAGCTTACAGTCTAAGAAGGGACTGGTGGGGTTGGGGGGCTCCCAGGAAAACATGCACAATGACACCAGCGGTAGAGGGAGAGAGGTGTGGTTTTAGAACATCTTATCCTGGGGATGCTGAGGAGGGACAATTGAGTTCTGGAGGATCGGTAGGCAGCCGCTGGAGGAGGAAGGCTTGTCCAGGGCACAGAAAGGCCAGGGTAACGAAAGCAGATGGGCTAGGGCTCTGGAGAGCTGGGAGGACCAGACCACATGGTCTTGCAGGCCACATTGAGAACCGTTGTCTTCAAGGAGAAAGAGAGGAGCAGTCCCTAGTGCCCAGGAGCTGGCCTGGCCCCTAGAGGGGGGCCTTGGCTTTGGTGGGGCCTGGCCAGGCTCTCCCAGGCCAGCCCTGGTGTCCCACGGGCACGAACAGCCTCACAGAGGACCAATGCCAGGCAAGACGCCCCTAAGACCATGATGGAGTGCAACAGAGCAAGGCTACTTCCTAACTCTGTCTAAGCATGGACGCAGACAGGGTCACTGTGCAGGCTATGACATGGCAAATGTCTTCTCTCAGTTAAAACGAGTGACCGCTGCTCCCTCACCTTGCCCCAGGCTGCCCTCCCAGCACACCACATTAATGCATTGGGACACCCCCTCACACACTGCACCTGCTGCCCGACCACACTCAATCTAGAGCCACGTCCAGCTTCCTGGGGCCAGCCCCACGGCCAATACCCAAGTCAAGCCCTCTACCTCTCTGACACCCTCTGCCCAGATGGCCCTCGGTAGCCCTGGGTGTCTGGCCTGGTTCAACGAGGTGCTCGTTTCTGGAATCTTCTCTTCCTCCCGTACCTCATCTAGCTCAGCTTCTGATGTCCTCCTGCTCAGAGGGCAGAGAGGCGATGAGGGGAGGGCAGTCAGGAAACTACCACTTGGCTGGTACTGTCATTGTGGGGATCTCATATGGGCTCCCCTTGGACTAGCCAGCTTTTTTTCTTTTCTTTATTTTTTTTTAAAGAACTCTATTTCCTGAGCACTGTCTGAGTTCTCCAGGGAACCCTACCCTCATGCTGCTTGGGGTAGGCTCCTCTGAGTGCCCTTGGCCTCAGTGACCACGTTTCCTCCAGGACTGACACGCCCAGCCTCTCTCTAGCCAGGCCCCCTCAGCGACTCTCCATCCCATGTGGCCTTCGGTACTTACCCTTTGGATTGACATTCTGGAGTGTGCTCTGCCCTCATCCTCCCTCTGCCATCAGATTGTCCAGGGTGGCGTCGATCCATTGTGTGTCCTATGCTGCAGGGGCAATCTGACGATCCAGAGGGTTCCTCTTGGGGCCCTGCTTATGAAATTTAAGGGGAAGGGGGAAGCACCCTTGACTCTTTTTTACTTTTGTGGGGGTAGAGAGGGGACTCACAGGACATCAGTGGCTCTTTCCAAAACTCTGCTCCTTCCAAAGCCCCTGCAATCCCAGTGATGCCTGGGACTTCTGAACCTCAGTGTGGGTGAGGAGTCTAGGTACCTTCAGAGGAAACTTCTACAATATTCAGATGGCTCCTGTCTGCATGCTTTCTGCCCTCGCCCCTCAGAGGTACCCTGGCCTGGGTTGAATGAGATCTCGGCTGTACTTTTGAGGACCTGAGTGTTTGCACCTGTCCCATAGCCCATGGTACGAGGGCCCGTGGCCATCAGGGTGGAGTGGGGCTCCCGAGCCAGTGTTGGTGATGGGACCCGGCCCAACAAAGGAGCCGAGGGCCCCATGCCAGATGGGCTACCCTCATGAGGAGAGACTGTGACAGCCACCCGTACCCCTTGGAGTCTGTGTCAGACCCAGTGTGAGTTGAGTGGACCTCGGCTGTCCTCCTAAAAAGCGTGACCATTTAGTTTGAGGGGACAGTGGCGTCCTGAGCCCCAGCAGTGGCTAGGAAGGCTTCCAGCTACTCATCCATCCTCTTCGCTCTGCTGAGGAAGCCGTGCCAAGACTCAGCTGCCGGACAGTCTGCAGTTCCCCATGCCATCCACTTAGAAAGGCTCTTATCACAGCCAGGGACTGGCATGATGGGGAGAAAGAGCCCAGTTTTCTTTTTGGAAGTTCCAGCCAAATTGGGCTTGTTGAAGCACTTCACTGAATCCCAAGAGAAAGACTCTTTGCATCCAGCTCTGAATGTAGGATTCCCGTTCTCATGTAGATTCTCCTCCAGTGGAATTTGGAGAGAGGCCTGGGCTTGGAGGATTGCCACTCACTGCATGATCAAAGGCAAGCCACCCAAACTCTGTGAATTTTGGTTTTCTTGTTTGCACAATAGGCAATAGGAAGCACATGTATGGTGAGCAGTGCCTTGACACTGGGCACCGGATTACCTCTGGCGTTGGTCACGAGCATCATGCTGCCTCATAGTTGGTGACTGTCCTGGGGGCCACTGGCTGGCCGCATGGGTGACTTACTCTTTTTCTTCTGGCACAAGATCTCTAGCCCCTCAACTGCAGAGACTGTGCCTTCCATTCCTGGAATTCTACCCTGTGAATTCCACGTAGAAGATTCTTGACTAGATGTTGCGAAGATGTGTCTTAATTAGGAGGGAGTTGACTTCTGGTTTTCACACAAAATGAAGTTTTCATGAACTCATGAATCAACGGGAGATAATAAGTAGCATTTTACTGAACACGTACTATGCCCAGTGATTTACATATGTTTTCTCATGTGACCTTCGCAATAGTCCTGCGAGGTACTATTTCCTGTTTTACCGGTGAAGAAATTGAGGAAGCTGAGGCTTGGTCAAGATTAGTCAATACATAAGAAGGAGTGTCAGGATTTGTATGGAGTCTGACCTCTCAGACTGTTTCCTTTGCTTTGCTCTAGGCTGCCCAAGGATAGACATCTGGTAGACCATGCTTGTTACAAAGTAGAATCATGGTCTAGCACGGAAATAAGGACTCCAGAATTCGAGTGTGAAGAAGGTGCCCTCAGGTTTATGTCTCCCATTGGCTATGGGGATGAAGGACTGGCACCTGGGCCTTTCCAAGGAGTGTGTGGAGATTCCTGTGTCCTGACTGACTTGGCCCCAGGCTCAGGCCCACCCAAGGAAGCAGCAAGGGGAGGCTGGGACTTGGTCTGCCCCCTCTTAGCGCCCTGATTCTATGAGGCTGCATTTTGCAAGAACCACACTATTTTGTTTTGACTTCCTCTTGGGTTCCCAGAAAGTTTATTCACAAAGGTGAGATTGCCTCATAACTTAAATTTTTTTTTTATTATGGTAAAATATATGTAACACAAAAGCTTACTTTTTTAACCATTTAACTTAAAAAGTGTACAATCCCATGGCAATAATTCACCGTTACATGTGCATTCCCAATGTTGCAAACCATCCCCACCATCTGTCCCCAGGACTCCCAAACTATTAAACACCACTTCCCCATTTACCACTCTCCCCGGACCCTGGTGTCTCTCTAGTCCATGTTCTTTTTTTTTTCTTCTTCTCCCTTTGTTTTTCTTTCTTTCTTTCTTTCTCTCTTTCTTTCTTTCTTTCTTTCTTTCTTTCTTTCTTTCTTTCTTTCTTTCTCTTTCTTTTCTTCTCTTTCTTTCTTAATTTCTTTCTCTTTCTTTTCTCTCTTTCATCCTTCTTTCTCTTTCTTTTCTTCTCTTTCTTAATTTCTTTCTTCTTTCTCTCTCTGTCTCTTTTTTTTAAAGATTGTATTTATTTATTTGACACAGAGAGAAAGATAGCGAGCACAAGCAGGGGGAGTGGCAGGCAGAGGGAGAGGGAGAAGCAGATTCCTCGCTGAGCAGGGATCCTGATGTGGGTCTTGATCCCAGGACCCTGGTTGTATCACATTTTATGTGTCTATTCTTCTGTCGATGGACACTTGGGCTATTCCCACCTCTTAACTATTGTGAATAATGCTGCTATGAACACAGTTGTACAAACACCTGTTCGAGTCCCTGCTTTCAGATCTTTGGGCATACACCTAGGAGTGGAATTGCTGCATCACGTGGTAATTCTACATTTCATTGTGTTGGGGAGCTGCTATATTGTTTTCCACAGCTATGTCATTTTACATTCCTACCCACAGAGCCCGAGGGTTCCCTTCTCACCGTGTCCTTGCCAAAACTTATTATTTTCATGTTGTTTGAATGTTTTTATAATAGCTATCCTAAAAGTGTGGTTTTGTGCCACTTAACTTTCTGGAATCTTCATGTCCAAAAAACCAATTCTGTCTGTCCTGTTTTACCTTGTTCGTTATTATTTGTTTATTACGTATGCAGTGCCTGAACATGTTCTTTAGAAAAAAACATATGAAGGGGCACCGGGGTGGCACAGTGAATTAGGCATCCAAATCTTGATTTCAGCTCAGGTGATGGTCTTGGGGTCGTTGGATTGAGCTCCGTGTTGGGCTCTGTGCTGGGTGTGGAGCGCACCTTGGGATTCTCTCTCTCCGTCTGCCTCTCCCCGCTCACACGATCTCTCTGTCTCTAAAAATAAAAATAAAATAAAATAACAAATCTTTAAAAAAAAAAGAAAAGAAAGAAAACCTTTGAAGAAACAGAACAGTTGTGTCCAAGGGTACATAGACTTGAATGTTTCTAGGCTACTTATTTATTTATTTATTTGACACAGAGATTGTGTGTCAAATTGCTCTCCAACGCAGGCCTTCTGGGACCCAGTCTGCCACCTCTTAGCCCCCTGATCCTATAGAGGCACCATCTCTGCTGGCAGGATCTGAAGGGTAAAATTTCCTCACGGCCTCACTAGTATTTGATATTATTCATCTTTTAAAAACTTGATAATCAAACGGGGAAGATGTGATGGGTAATGAGATTCCCAAGGTCTTGTCATTAGATGTCTCTTGGGTCCCTTCGGTCCTCCCGTGGCAAGGACAGGAAACAGCGTGGTCATGTTGTACCCACCCGCTTCCCCTCTGCTTGGCTGCCCCATCTCCCTGCACTAGCCCTGCAGATGGGTGTCCAGGAACTGCCCTGCAATCCTGCTTCAGACCTGAGGGGACTCAGTGGAGGGGCAGGCACAGTGACATTTGGAGAATGGGGGAAGGAGGAGGGCAGCACAGCCCTGTGAGAGGGAGTAGGGGTCTGAAGCGATGGCTGGGAGTTCAGAGATGGTGGCCGGCCCCGGGCGGTCCGGCTGGCTTCCAGATTTGTCCCAGAAAAATGCTCAGGATGTAATGAGTGGAGGGAACCTCCAGCTGGGCGATACTGGCTTGATTCCTTTTGAAAGGAGGGAAGCTGGATTTCTGCCATCAATCATCTCCATGACTCACAAAGAAACCTGGAGTCATGTCCCACGCAGCTGGATTAGCGCTGCTCTTTGGCCTGATGTGACAATTAATCGAATGTGCGTGACAACATGAAATCATGACCCCTCCAACTTGGAGATTTCTAGCTGTTCAGAGAAGAGAAAATATGGCACTGCATCATATCACGAGCAAAGAGCTCAATCTTTTAACTTCCTTCGTGCATAAAAGCTGCTGGTGGAATGAAAGGGATAAGAACCACGAGGAAGCTTTGGTCTTGGGCAGGAGCTGCACACGGGTGCCTGGGAATCTTCAAGGCCCAGCCTGGATCAGCCTCTGTGGGCCTGTCTGCAGGTGGGACTGGGTCCTGGAGCAGAATTTTAAAAGACTGATTTGGTTCAGGCTTTTAACAAATCAAAACAAAACAAATACCCGCCCCCACCCAGCCAGACAACAACTTTTTCCCAGGCTGGGGAGCAAGCAAGCCCCTGGGCCAGGTTGCCCCTGGTGACGACACATTTTGGCTTGGCTGCTCCTCTGGGCCTTTGTTTCTCCTTGGCGCAATGGGGGCGGTAGAGGGTCAAGGTCATTTCCTGCCCCACATGCTGGGAAATCAAA